>KQ085986.1:0-120195 GCA_001020605.1 Schizopora paradoxa
CGGGTGTCGTAGGGTGAATGAAGTAAACCGCGCTGTTTCCCAAGTGCGATGTTCGAGTGCTGAATGTGCGGTCGCCTATGTGGACTTCGGTCCTTCGATGGACACGAGGTAAGAGGTACGATCCGTTTGCTGTCCTTGCCAGTGGATCGTAAACTGATAGCAAATATTTCCCAGTTCTACGAAGATATGCGAGGAGATCATCATATTCCAAGCGTTCGAGGGGGGTTGCTGCCTCCATATATTCCGCTTCTTCGAGCCCAGACATCTGTTCTTGTGGTGCGTCTATACTTTTGATTTGTGGCTCTAGAATCCGTCCTAAAGGTTGCAAGATATCATCGTCTTGCATCGCTATCTTCAGGATGCTTCGCTGGCCCATCTGATGAAGCATAGTGAAGTCCAGGTCGTCTTACGGAGCGTGAGTCTCTAATCAATATTACAATCAAGTAACTTACGAAGTTTTCCGTTGGTTTTCACGTCTTGCAGTATTCCAATCAATCGCTCACCCGGGAACTCGCTCAGAGAGGGAAGCGGCCCCCAATATTTCAAAATATCGCCATTGTGCATAGCGAAGTGGTGGTTGGGTTTCGGAGCCCAGGTAGGATAAAGCTTCTTCACTGTGCGTCGATACTCTATGTAACAACGCGAGTACAGGTCTGCATCGGCCTCTGAAGTCTTGAACGCGATAATGACGTTGGTGCAGACCACAAGATGTTCAAAGCACGTCAAGTGCAAATAATCCTCGGGGGGACTGTCGCTATGGTACCAGAGCTCAGGTATCACCAGCGGTAGAATGAACGAGAATAGAACGAGGTAGTCGTTGGCCCGCAGACTGCCATGATCTGCTTCGCCAAGATTCGCGGGAGGACGCCCCACCCAAGTCGGGAGAGTAACTTGGGCTATACATTGCCTGATCGCATCGATGTGCGCTGTTGGCATGTCGTACACCATCTGGCGACCAGCAACATTCTCCCCTTCCTGAATGCCACGAGCATTATCTTCTATAGGTGTATTTGCGTGTGAAGGAGGCACATTAGTCGCTCGAGAGGTCGACCGGAGAGTCGGCGTTGACGATCCCGTTCCCATCGTAATGTCGACATCTCCTTGGGATGCGACTGGCGTTGCGGAACGATCGTGTTGCATATCAGGTTCGTCATCCTGTTCTCCGGTCTGACTGCCAATCTCACTTAAGTCCTCCACTTCAGAAGCCGACTGGCCCGCCTCGCTGTCATCATCAATCTCAGACTGGTCGTCAAGTGGTCTTCCTTCGCGTGCTCGCTTTGCCCGTGCTTCGTGAGCTTTGTCTCGGCCGATGCCCCAGAAATTCCTCAGGTGCTCCTCGAGGACACCTTCAAGCCAATTATGCATATAGCCAAGGACGACATGCTTCACTGGATTGAAGTAGTCCAATGAATGAAACGGTGTCCAGCGGACACCGTTTTCCATTGTCATAATCTTTCGTTTGTTCCACCTTTTCTCTCTCTTCCATTTCGTTGCCTGTGTTCTAACTTCGCCTCCTGTCCTTAGATTCCATTTGTCGGGATCCAGCTCTGCTTTTTGATGGATAGTGCAATTGCAAAATGCGCAACATCGAGTCGCACTTGGGCCTGAGAAGCCGCTCATAAGGACTCGAGCAGGTGTGTCCGCTAACACAGGTGCAATCCTCACTCTAACTCGCGCTCCTCTCGGGTATCGATAGGTAGGAGTATCAATTCCGGCGTCGAGATCAATAAATTCGTTAATAATCGGGACGAGCAGGTTGTCAATATTTCTATGATTTGTTTTGGAAGTGGGCGGCGTAATCCCAACAATGAAAAGGTTCTCGGGCTCGTATCGTAAATGCGGAGGCAGATTAAGGCAGTAGAGGGCAATGACACCACTAGAGGCCTTTTTCCCTAGGTAAAGCTCAGTATCTGTTGGCGTCTCGAAATGAAATTCTTACCTCCGATCTTCATCTTAAAGACTTGAAACCAATCGACGTAGATCCCGAATACCAAATTGTAAGGACCGTCATCATCTCCGTATATGGACTTATATCCAGGACTTTCTCGTACGTCATGAAACTCGTTCGGAGTGTCCGGGCGCTGATTCCGAAAATGTTCGTGTAGTGCATCATCTATGAGTTTCCGCTTAACGAAAGACGGAATCCAAGATGATACGCTTTGAGTCGTGAGGAGGCACGAGGAGTCGGTCCGATCCCCTTTGCGTGTCCGCACTGTTCTGAAGAGGGATGCACCGCACGGCCTCGATTTTGGCGACGTTCTGTAAGTGCATGTCAAGGGAACCTCGTCCACAGGATATTCGCTCGAGTTGAGGCACTCTGGACAACAGACTTTCCTTGTGATCTTGGGTTCCGCAAAGAATCTCTTGTACGCTGTCCGTACGTCTCGGGGGATTGCTAGGTGAGGCATTTTTACCTTCAATCCTTGACTAGCTAACGCGGCGACGAGCAGAGTGAAAACTGTGTCGATAAGCAGTGCTGTAGCTTGGAGTATCGCGTTAGAAATCGCTCGACTGCAACCGGCTTTCACATGGAGCCATACGACTAGCACGCAAACTAGTTTCTCGACATCCTGTAGCGCTGATGCTGGCACTTCTATCTCTGTACAATAGTACTTCAGTTAAATGTATATCTAAAACAATCAAATTTTCATACCTTGTTCCTTCTCCGCTGTATTAGTTGCCTTTCTTCGCGGTGATCGAGACCGAGACCTTCCTCTCCTCGGGGTGCTCTCTGCATCTTTCGCCTCTCGATCCCGTCTCTGGTGTGTCCTCCGACTCGAAGGAGAGATCAACTGTCCAGGTTCCAGTACGCCGTGAATGAGACATGATTTCTTCTTGCATACGGAGCAGACACAGACAACTTCGGCCATTCTTCGCGTGTAACATACAAAGCGGTGTTTGGGGATGATAAAGTAAAGCACAAAGTCGTAGCTTTTCTCTCATAGTAGCCTGCTGTTTACAATGAGGCGGGACATGAGTTGCAGACTTTTTTTATTTTCAATTAATTTTATTTTGACATGGTATTTTACATGAGTTTGTCGCGTTTTTGCGTTAGGTTGTCCCCCGAATACCCCTCCCGCATTGCTTTGCAGACTCCTGACTGCCATCGCACTGCCGTCTAACTGCCAACGCGGCAGTTCGATTTGAACTGCCACGGCTCCTGCCCCCAGTGTATGTTTAGCCACGAGTATCGCAAGGAGGCGATGAAGCAGTTCAGGGAGGGTCATATCAGGATACTAGTCTGTACCGACGCTGCCGGAATGGTGAGCTTATGAATTACTTTTGACTTTTGATTAACGTTAACGTACGCTGCTAGGGTTGCAACATCTCCGACATTGACATGGTAGTTCAATGGAAACTTCCCGAGAAATTCTCGAGTTTCTTGCAAAGGGCGGGACGTGCGGCGCGAGGTGCAGGACGCGATGGTGTAGCAGTGTTATTGGCCGAGCCGTCTGCTTACTCGGTGGATACGTCTTGCGAAACCGGTGAAGGAAGCACATCATCAGCCCCGCAAAAACGTCAAGGCGGCGTCAACGGAAAGAAGGCTTCGGTTAGGCCGGGTCAGCGCGCAAACACAACAAAGACAAAGAAAGCATGATTGCCAAAGGAGTTCGGCGAGTTACATGGACGGTATCGAGGCCAGAGAGATGGAGCACGAGACGAGATCCCACACTCATTAGCAGATAGCGTGCATATCCAAGATTCCACTGAAGGCATGCACGCCTTCGTGCAAACCTCAAAGTGTCGAAGGGCAGTACAGCATGCTATATTTTCGAACCCTCCGTCTAGTGAGTTTCTCCGCTGCGTAAGGTATTGGTGTATGTGCGTACTGATTTTTATTTGTTATAATCAATTCAACAGCATCAACCGTCCCCTGCTGCGACATATGCTGTCCGAGCCTTCTGGATCTCGTGCGCCCTGGCATTAAACCAAAAGCGAAGCGAAACCCCAAGCTCCCAGAAATCAAACCGAACAGTAGTCTCGTCTCTTCTCTTCACGAGTGGAGAGAGAAAATTCATAAGCGCGACATTCAGTCAACCTTTCTCACCCCATCAACAATCCTACCTGACGAAGCGGTATCAATCCTCGCCTCATTATCAACAATCTCGAAGAAGAGTTTACAGGCACATTTACAAAAGCGGTGGCGATACTGGGAGACGTATGGTGATGAACTGAGCGAACATTTTCTTGTAGCAAGCGAAACTGCGTCAATGAATGTTCTTCTTGACTCCGACACCACCGATTCAACTTTGCAATCAACAGCTCCGAATGGCTCACGTTCAGAAGTTCATTCTTCAACCCTACGTGCATCGTGTAATGAGGATTCTGAGACGGTAAAGTACAACAGTCCCCATGGTTATAAACATAATTAACGGTTGAATTTAGATGTCTGGAGCTTGCACTGGCAGAGAAAACCCCAGAGACGCGCCGTATCAGAACGGAACCGTGACTGTGCCGGAACCACTTCAAGCACCCCATGCGGCGTCGAGTGCCAAGGGCCCTGAAGCGGGTAGTGTTCTACCTCTACGCCAATCCGACAATACTTGCACTTCTCAGGCTACGCAGCGGCCCAAGAAACGACAGAGACTTGGAGTGGAATCCGTTGATACTCAGAATGACTCGGATGCGCAAATGTCTCTTGCTCCACCACCATCGCGAGTCATTGGATTCCAGATGGTAACCGCCGATCACATAGTTCAGTCAAGCTATCAAAATCCATCGTTGGAGACAGCAGGAGCAGTGCCCGACCTTCACTTCTCAAACACGGGCTTGATCGCAAATCAAACGCATACACCGACACCATCGCAATGGACCGATCCTATGAGTTCAGCTTCCGGTTCGCAAGCAACAGGTGCAAATGCAGGTATTACACCTCAGGCTGGGCATGCTATCCCGATGGCTCCTCAACAAAATCTCGAGTACCAAGATCCGTACGCGCATTTCATTTTTTGACGCATTCATCAAAGGTTCAATCATCCTTGAACAGCTATTTTCTGCCGAACATGCAATCCCAACCGGGACAATTCTTCAATAGCGAGCCGCTGCCCGCTGCTACTTTTAACGTCCCTCAGGTACCTGTCACGAATTCTGCAAGTCAGAACCACGTTCACGACTCACAGCCAGTCGTCAACAAGCGTCGGCGTGCAACCAAAGCTCGTGTATATTCGTCTTTTAGAGGTTTTGTACCGTATAACGGCCCACCATGAAATGTGCAACATATACAATGTATAGTTTTCATGATTGGATGCCGGACATATCGAAATAATCGACGGGATACTTTTTTTTACCAGATCTACAACTCCTGAGGTGCGGATGAGCAGATTTTCGCTAAGTCCATCTACGCGTTTGGCGGGCCCTGCCAATCGGCCGACGAAGCGCACCAGGCCGTCAGCAAAGTTACGCGGCATCACGACTCGCCTTCCTTTTTCAGATTACCTACCTAAAACAGTAGGTGATGCTCTTTTTGGTATTGAACCCTGATGAGTGATGACGCGACTTTGCTGACGGCATGGATTCGAGGCTAGGTTTTGCGGATGGGAATTTTGTCCAAAAGAGGAAGTAGTTCTGCTGCCGGCTTTGAACTCGAATTCGAAATTCAACCTCTTCGTCGCGACGTCCATTCCTCCAAAGGCAAATTTATCTGTCTTTGAAAACCACCATCTTTGTCTCTCATACCCAGTCTAAGTCATCACCCAACGAATACCTGAAAGCTGAGGAATTAAATTGATGGCGCAGGCCATCGAGGCTGATCGAGCGAGCTGTCCTCTCGTCGCCCCAGCGGTGCTGTTGTAGAACCGAACCCAAGTCGTTTGAGCTCAAGGACACCATTTATCGGTGTAGCAATCTGTTTGCTGGCGCTCTGCTTACTCCGAGATGGCCGCCGGCGTGTGCTGACATTTGTGGAGATGTTGGCCGATATGTTTGTAGGCTCGGCGTCTCCCGCTACTTCGTCACCGACGTCAGTTCTTTTCTCACTTGCAATTGTGGCTTGCGGAACTAATCTTGTCTGCAGATGTCATCAAATCCGAAGTGCGAGAAGCTCACGAAAAGAAGGTATGTATCACTATAGTCTAGGTAATACTCTGGCGTTGATTTTAATGAACTCGCTCTCCTGAAACGTGCAGGTAGGATATGCCCTTTTCAAGGGCTTGACTTGAACACTATGGATTAGGAGAGTTTGTAGTCACGGTAAATGTCTCACTTAAGGCTTTCAAAGTCTATGAGTTGCGCTTCGTCGATGTTGATGCTCTAACATGATTTACTCACAGTTCACGATGATCATCATCTGCTCGACCCGAGTAAGAACTAGGGTATCAACCCTATCATCTTCGCCATATGACTTGCGCACAGTGCACTCGCAGCGCTCATATATTCGAAGCTCCCTTTCCAGCCATGCCCCTTGCACCATTATTGGTTGATCTCGGACGATGACTGTAATCGACACGTCTGCTGGGGCAGTTTTCATTGCTTTGGTGTTGACTTCAATGTAAGTTGTACTATTTTCGACGATGAGAATGATTCTAACCTATTCTCAGCCTATTTGGTGTGACTTGGACACAAGCAATACATTATTACCAGAGATGTAAAAGAGATTCTATGGTTCCCATTATCGCGGTGAGGATGCCGCTGAAATCTCAGTTTCTGGAACTCAATTCATATCGCAGGTCACGGGCCTCCTGTATGTTTTGACTTTGACTTTCTTTAACGAAGCTCATTGGGGAATGCATAGCTTAATGGACACGGCGTTCATGTCGCTGGTTGCGTACGGCTCCTATGTGTGAGTTTGACTTATTCTTAACAAAGGCTCAAAGGTTGACTCCGGCATCGAAATGTCCACCAGATTCGTCGTCAAGGCCATTGGGGATTTGACGGTCCTTTTGCTGGTTCCTCGGTGAGAGAGAGGCTCTTCTATTGGTAGTCAACTCTTGCGGTGCTAAAGGAACATTTTTTCTACTCAAGAGCATTGGCTGTAAGTTACAGTGTTACTAGATTGACGCTCAAATCCCTAAAATCATGATTTCATTAGGCGACCGTCTTGTTATCTGTTCGTGTTCACCTTTCCTTCGACTATTCGAGTACCTTTGAGCTTCACATTAAAAACAGCTTTCTTCCGTTTTCCTCGTCCGCGGGTATGCTTTTCAAGCAAGGCTACCTATATGAAAGCCAATGCTGACACATTTCACAGGTTTTTCCTGCATAGGATCTGGCTTCGTGAGTCCTCTGACTTATTCGTAATTGGTAGCTGAAGATATAGATCTGGTGACCCACAGTGAGTAATCGCAATCTGTTCGTCCTTGTATTCAATGTGAGTCGTGATACATGTTCGTTTCATTGATGTTCGAATAATAATGATTTGCAAAGAGTATTCTGCTATTTGGATCTTATGGTGAGTAATATCTTCATATTGCATCGTTCACGGGTTTGAGAAACGTTCGCAGGTCTGGGTTTATGTGAGTCGCCATGATTAAACTTCGGAAACACACGCTTAGCAACGTCGCTCTTCCAAAGACTCGGGAATCCGGATGTGAGCAAGGTCATATCTCTCAAAATTACAATATACCTGATACTCCCCAAGACTTGGTGTTCGATTTACACCTGAACTGGCAAATCTTTCCGTGAGTGCTGCAGAGTCAACTGGAGAACCTCATCAGAAATTGACATTTCCTTCTTCGCGCCCTGGTTAGTGGGAGATATATTGCATCATGTGTCCAGGCATCGCCGAAGACTTCTACATCGCAAGCATGATGTGTTACTATCTCTTTCGTTCCAGGAACGAATTTCCCAAGTATATTTACCCTATTTATCGTATCCAACTCCATAGACAATGAACTCGTATCTTACAGGACAAACTCATTGATGAACAGCCTAGCAGCATATGCGATAAATACAGGGCTCTTAACCGTGTAAGTAGCGCTTCAAGTTGATAAGATGGTGACTTCTTTATGGGGGCGATACAGCATTTGGGATTCATGCATGATTATTTCTGTGAGTGTTTTAATTTGCTTTCCTAACGACACCCGCACTCATCAACTACATGACAAGTATGCGACGGCGAACCATACCTTAATATTCATTATATTCTTCCTCTCACTTTCCAAACGTAAGGGTCATTGTTTTGCTGCAAAAACGGGTGCTAATACACGTCCTTCAGTTTACATCAATGCACTACTGGCATCGTAAGTTTAATGTATATAACATCGTGCATAAGGACTGACAGGTCGTCGCAGGTTGAACTCCCGACCTGCAATGCGAAGGCAAGCGGAACGCGTCGGGTTCTCATCTTTCCGTCTATCAGAATCGGGTCGATTTCGTCATTTAAGAAAGGGGAGACGTGTTGAACCACAAGAATCCGAACTAGAATCAGCTGTGAGTGTGTGCAGTCAGGTGTCACTGGCTGATCAAACGAAAGACATTTTTATTAGGTCGAAACGATCGACATTCGCCTTCCTTCCGCCTCAGAACTTGAAGCAGGAAATTCGAAAGTTTCCCTTGAATGGTCAGTAAAAGATTTACCGCAACCGTTCCTTCGGATCTGACGAGATGCACAGCAAATGAATGGCGGACGGCTTTTCTCAAATAATTTATGGTCATCGAACATGTCTATAAGTCTCTTTGAATGATAATGCCTTTCCGACAACAAACTACTGTCACGGTTGCCACGAGAATAAGCTTTCAAAATTTGGGCGCCAACGAGCCGATACTCAGTGAGTTTGAAGGGGGTACGGTCCTCCGATCGGGGAACCCCATTTTTCGCATATTCACCAACAGCATAGGTCTTCGAAGAGAAGGACGGTGTTTGGACAGCTGATAAAATTTCGCCTTGATATTCGGGCAGCTTGTATTGTGCCTGAAGTGAAACCGAATCTGGTCCGACAGCCGAACCAGCCGAACCATTGCTGGGACGTTGAGAGAAAAGGAGGTTGTTAATAGTATTCGGGACGGAGCAATATAGACATTAAAGTCCCTCGGATAGCATTGGTGCCTCCGTCATTCGAGCCCACAGTCATCCCTAAGATGAGAGTTTAAGTCATGACACGAATCGAGTTTGTAACACGTACAAGAGGCGTCAATATCAAATTACACTTCGGGAAGATTTGCTCGGAAGATTGTCGTCCTGGAACAGTTTTCCAGCTCTCCGAAGGCCTCGAATTCGGCGGCTGTGCAAGCAAGTCTAACTCGACTGACGAAAATGTTTGGAACAGCCGAATGATAAAGTAAGAAATCTCGACGTATGCAAACTGAGAAGAAGAATTGTACGATTAAAGTCGCCGTTGAGTCAAGGAGAAATCATCTTACTCGCTGCCCTAGACAGATTCGAGGACCTGCATTGAAGGGAAGGAAGATGAATGGGTTGGAGTGATACACGCGGGCCCGGTCGTCAAGAAACCGGTTTGGGTCGAAGATAGACGCTAGAAATCCATGTGAAAAGGAAGTACGTTTGAAAGGCTCGGAAACAAACCGTCAGGCCCCCAAAGATCTTCGCGGCGATGCATCATGAACACCGAGTAGATGATTCTGACAGACGAATTATACCACAATCTTGAGTTTTCGAACGAGAAAGACTGACTTTGTCTCTGCGGGAATGTAGAAAGGTTGCCCGCCCGGGACAGTCGAAGGAAGCGTAGTCGAGTCGATTGACATTCTTGAGAATATCAGTAAGATCCTCGAAATTTTTCTACGGCCTCACCTGATGTTGAATGGTCTTTGTCAATGAAGGTCATTAACGCTTGCATGGTTTGTTGAAATAGAGGAGGTACGTACACGGGAGGGTACAGACGAAGTGTCTCTAAACGATATGATGTTATGGAATGAGAGAGTGACGATTTTTCAGCTTACCGTTAATTACAGCACGAAGAAACTTCATATTTTTGATCTCTTCATAAGATGGAAGTCGAGTATTACCGACAAACTCGTCTATCTCAGCCCTTAAGCGGTAAAGATATTCAGGGTTTCGAGAAAGACAGTATATGGCAAATCCTATCGTCGACGAGGACTGAAAGTGGAGTCAACGAAGGTGCTTGCCAGCATTCTCTGACTTACGGTGTCCCTCCCAGCGATTAAAATGTTCAAGATCTCTTCTTTGATCAGTTTCATGTCTGTTTCAAGGTCATGTTACTATCATTACGCTCTTTGAAATTTCAGAAACTTACCATCGGTGCACTTCAGTAGGTACTGAAGAAGCGTCTCATCGTCGTTGATATCCTCGTCGATTCCTTTGTCACAAGTGTGCACTGCCGCCTGACGCTTCCTTTCGTAGGCTCCTGATAGAATTGGACCCAAATATGCGTCAACAATCGACATATCTTCCTTCGTCTTATCCTTGAGTATCTCCCACAGAGGCCATAAGAAACCAAGCCTTGGTCGACGCGCTGCACTTGCCTGCGCCCTATTGAACGCCTCTGCAAATGCCGCCGCGTCATCCGAACCCAGCTTTTCCGCTCTCTGTGCATGGAGTTCAGGCAATGCATTGTGCGGATACGGTAGTCCGGAGCCCAACGAACAAACGCAAGATCCCAAAAGAATTTGAGAAGCGCAATCCAGAGTGAATCGGCAAGAGACATCGTGGAGGTCGACTGCATATCCTTCGCTCAACCGGTGCTTTACGAGGCGAATAGCGTGGCTTGCGTGATTTTCGAAGATCTGGAAATAAAAGATTCGTTCTCGAGAAAAGAAAGGGCGCGTCATCGTCCGATGAAATCTATGCAGATCAATATCTCGCAAGGAGTCACGGATACTGTTATAGATCATTTACCTCCAAAGTTCACCTGGCAGAGAGCCTAATGTGAATGCACTGCCGAATCAAACCAATCGAGCCTACCGTCCGAATTGAAGACGCCGGAACCTAGAATAGACCGCAATGCTTGATCGACCACTTTTCCTATAGAAAGAATGTAAATCAGTCATCAGGAGCAGTCGATCGGTATTAAGCTTTAGGTTATAAGCTTGCCCTTTTCAAACCCGTTGAAGTCTGCTGCGAGGACCCTCTTTTAAGGTAATTACAGAATAAAAATCAACGGCCGTAGTATGGTCAATGTGAATCTACTCACTTTGAGGTGCTCTGGCTCGAGTGTGTAGATCTGGTCTAATCCGAGGGGCTTTAGATTGAAGACGTAACCGTGTTTGCGAGTGATATCCCAGTGTGCTTCCGCTGTGAAGAGAATAAGTAATTTAATTGCCAGAAACTTGCGTACAGCTTGAGCACACCTGGATATCCTTTCTCAAATGAATCTTTGATACGTATCAAAAGGTCGATATTCCCCGGCCAACCCTTCCCTACGACCTTGGGTACGTCCACCGCCCCCAAGGCATTCCTTTCGTTTCGCCGTTTCAGACTTCTCCGAACGGCATTCACGAAAGCGAGAAGTGGGGTACTTGAAAGGCATACCACAGCGAGGGCCGCTTGAGAGAGTTTGAGTTCAAACACCGTTATGAGTGCATGACAGGCCCAGTAGAGAATGGTCGGCGCGATGGAGATACGAAAGAGCCATCGAGAAAGAAAAATGACACCGGGCGTCGGCATCGTCGTGTGTGAGATGGTGCAGGTGAATGGAAGAATCAACTTCAACTGTGGAAACCTACATCTTCAACTCGCGAGACGTTTATAACGGCGCGCTACCATGAGTTTTAACGTGTACATGCAGCGCGACTTCACCTCCATCTGGCATCGAGACAAGGTCTGTTCCACGAAAGTTCAAGAATGTGACAGATCGCTGATCCTACAGCTAAAAAAATACGCGCGCTGTCTGGATCATCATCAATGTCGAACGTCAATAGTTTAACGAACTACGCACTATTAGGAGGGCGGTCGGTGATGTTTTTACTCTTCCTAGTCTTGCGTAGATCATTCAGCACGACAAGTGGCAGTAGAACTTCACTGATACTCACAATATCATCAGCATCGGTGTCGTTCTTGCAAATTGTTGACACCGATGACACCCACAGACACGTTCCGAAGCGGTACGACTTCAAGGCATGACAAGGACGAAGATGGAAGCACCGATGTTTAAGGAGTCTTGGGAGTGTTTCCGTGATGGCCAGTGATCATGAGATACCAGTCAAAGGGCATCGGACTGACATTTCGACCGCGGAATAACTGATTCAATCCAAAGTCAGAACATCGACCGGGTCATCAATTTTGTGGAAGCCTTGAACGTAATCATATGGAGTGGAGAGTCAAGTCGCTATCCTCCCACCTGAAAGATACATGCAACCATTATCAATTTTTTTCGCGGAGAGCTCAGACCTCAAAGGTCTCGCTACCTGCGCGACTGGACTCCTTTTCCATTTCCTCCGCATATGGTGACGAATCGCCAGGTTCATTTGCGTCGCCGGCTGCATCCCCAACGCTGGAATCGTCCATTTCGGAAATGACTCTAGCGGCCTCTTTGGCATAATACGATCGACTGCGCAACCTCTTCCCATAGCGGAGGAATATGATCGGGATCGGTAAAAGCCCAAATGATAGGAATCCAAAGAGCGAAACTGCAAAGATAAGATTGAAGCGTCGGAGAGCTTAAGTTTAGATCGAGCAAGAAGGACGTACCACCCCAATTGAAGCCCAGAGAGGAGACGATCTTATGAGACGAAATCGCCAGTGCAAAGGAGCCGAAGGATCGCATGAACGAATTGCATGCGTTTGCACTGTTTGAGAAAATTGTGTAAGTATGCAAGGTACTGGACCAAAAAGCATCAGTCTTCAACGCGGTTCGCCGACAGGAAAGTAGTATACGTACTAAGTCACGAAGCTCAACATTAACATTATAAGTGAACAAGCAATAGGTATTCCTGAAAGCGTCGGTACGATCCAATGAACATTCGTGCCACTTGACCTATAGAAACAAAAATTAGTCTGGCGGCTTCAAACGCTAGTCAAATTGAGTGCACCATGCGAGCCAGAAGAGAGAAATCGGCATAAGGAGGCTATTTCAAGGGATGAGCAGATTGAATCTAGATGACAGTGATTGCGCATACATACCATGCAATGATTGAGTTCTTCAAATGAGTCTCTGGGTCATTCGGATCCGCGTTCTTAGGCTGAAGATAGGGAATTCGTTTGGGAAGCAGAATTCTCGATGAGATAGCTGAGATAACGACGGCCAGAGGAAAACCAATGAGCAAGGAAAAGAAAGGCAACCCTGCATCCTCAAGCGAAAAATTGTGCTGTCCCAAACATCGTTGAAAGCCAGGAACACATAATACTTCGAATTTCATACCTTCTCCAGGAAAAGCAAGGGGAATATTTCAAAATACAAGCTAAAACATCATTTCGTCAGGTTCTGGCCAACAGAACGACACATGCGACATACTAAACAAGAGCCGACCCAAGAGTAAGCCAGACGGCACTTCCGAGAGCTATTGGCTCTCGAAGCAGCATGTCTTATTGACATCGTTAGTTTCATATCATGATAAAAGGAGAATACGTACCGAACGGTCTGATAATGTGCTGGTTTACAATTTCTTTGAGAGAATCATAATGTATTTCGTTAGCAGCTCTAGCATTAAGGACACCCGCCTTCCACAGGCTCCTAGCGCGAGCTGCTAGCAAGGTTGGCCCATGGGATTCCGGCAATATGAATACGATGGGTAAGAGAACTGTCACTACGAAGAAATAGACCCGGAGTACCCAATCGCTTTCGGGTAGAATATTAGTTATCTATGCTCTAGCTTTGATCAACATTTGAATACTTACTGGGATCCCGTTTTCGCCAAAATTATGAATCCGACTGGGATCGCGAGCAGAGGTCCAGTAGAAAATGCCAATGTGCTTTGACATGATGTCAAATATCATACTTTGCGAAGAATATAATATAATCACACACAAGGCTCCCATGGCTAGACAGAACGAGAGCTTTGTTTTAGTTTGGCAGCAATCTTTGAGATAAAAAAAGTCACTGTGCCTTTCTTCCGGCCGGCAGTATCCTCGGTTTCATACATACTGCAATATAGTAGATGATTATATACTTCAAGGACGAAGAGCAGTCATCTTACTCTGAGTAATAGCCAAGGGGACTTGTGAAAGAGATGAGGGATGTCAAATGTGTTTGAGTCATCAATACTCACTTGTTTTGCGCACAAGCTGCGGCGCAACCAGAGAAGAAACGGACTAACGTTGAATTAGTTCATTGTAAGGTAGAATGAATGCACCGCAAGGCGTACAGATAATTATGACCGGGATATTGTTCACGAATGCGGTTATCGCCGAACAGCCTATTTCAAAGACGCATTTATATCAATCGAAATCGTGCTTTAGAACCATATCTGCGAACCAACAAGCATAGTCCAAGAGATCATGTACGGCAAGCGACGCCCATACATCTCACTCATCGGACCTGTGAACTCACATCAGTGATGTTCTTCAAGGAAGATAGCAATCACTGTACCCCCTACACGAACGAGGAGGTGAATAAGAGAACTATCTTAGAGATAAACAATCACGCACAAAATATAGGTCCGAATGAAAAGCCCAGGACAAAAACTGCGAGGCCAGCATCCGCCGTCACTTCACTAATCCGGAACTCTTGGATGAGCTGGATTTCTTCAGGAGCCTGAAATATTTCTGTAAGCGCAGGACTCGAAAGAAATCGTTTCCACTTGCGAATATCGGAGACCCAAACCCCCTTCCAATCAGAAGAAGAAAGGTTAAGCTGGACGTTTAAGATAGAAAACAACGGAAGACATACGCTGCAAAAGACAAAATGGCTGTCTGAAGGATAACGAGGTTCTTCTTTGATTCCGGCCAGTTTCTTGCATTCTCTGGATCTCCCTTTTCGAATGCGACGAAATTCGTCGTCCCTTCGCGCTCAAGAGTGGTCATTTCTGCTGCTCAAGGAGTGAAAGTGAGCGAGTTCACTGGCAAGAGTACAAGTGGGGTTGAGTGCCTTTCGACGTCTGTGTGTGACGAGGCTTTCACTTGGCATAATGACGCCAATAGTAGCATCGTTAAAAGGTGCGAGTGTTGAGGGTTTCGGAAGAATGTCCGAGGACGAAGTAATGGGGACGAGGGGTAGCAAGATGTGACTGTCGAGCACTGCGAATACACCACACCTTCTTCCCCATCCTTTCGGAGACGGAGCAATTCCATCATAGATAAGTCAATGAGGTTCAAAGATCCAACACTGTAATAGCTAAATACGGTACTTCATGAACATCTCATGTCAAAAACTTCAGTAAAGATCGAGACGCACCTCAGAGACGACTATTCATCATTTTTAACGAGGAGATTCGAGCTTCGGTGATGGAGATACGTTGAAGCTCTGGAATCGTTCTCCTTTCAAAGTACTTGCATCCCATGCGATGTCAGGTTCGTTGTCGAAGCAGCGTCTTCGTCATTTATTCCTGGTATAGGTGGCATGGGCAGAGACCATTTCGATGCAATGGGGATCAACGAACGCTTTGATCAACGAACGCTTTTGCGTCGACAGCGTGTCCTACATTGACGCGAAACCGTCTATCCTTCCTAGTGGCTTGTCGTCCCCTTCATCTTTTAGGTTGTCCAAGTCGTTCAAGCTGGTCGACGTTGGTCGACATCCCCGTCTCACGCGTTCGTGCGCGACCACGACGACCACGACGAGACGCAGCCAACAGCCTTGACCGACCGATAACTGCTTCTTGAATTACTCTCTCAAGTGCAGATACAAGATTATATATCTTCTTGTTGCTGTGCTTCCATTCTGCGATCAACGGCCTCAAAATTGTCCAGGAATTTGTGATGGGATGGAGAAAACTTGGAGATGAGCGAGAGCTTTGCAGCTCTCTCGACTACGTGCTCGAAAGTGTACAGACATTGAAGGCGTCGATTCAAGAGGGTCGGAGGCTGGATGGAGAAGATGACATGGAGGTTGTTCGCAAGGAGATGTGGTGCCGGGAGCTGTTCTGGTGCGTTGTTCGTCGTTTGCGGATGTACTTGATTCTGACGCTGCAGCGCGGGATGCGAATTGCCTGCAACTCAAGGCCCTCCTCCTCCGTACCCATCGTCGGAGAAGACGCGAAAGCAGCGCTCAGGCGAATGAAAGACGCGAAGAAACTTGTCACAATCCTCCTGAAGTCGCTGGATGATGCCATCCGAAGTGTCGCGGAGGCCTCCGCTAAAACTTGTCAAGCAGCTGGCTTCGCACTCCTCCCAGACGACATTCTCGCTCTGATTTTCGACATCTTCATCGATATGTGCGACATGCCAGATTCTTACGACAAGTTTACTCCGCTTGGATGCTCACCTCAGATCCTTTCGTCGGTCTGCAGGCGCTTCCGCAATGTCGCTATGCATCTTCCCAGTCTCTGGAGAAACATATCGCTCACCTTCCCGAAGAAGATGCTTCTCCAGCACAAAGAGAAGTGTAGGAATCCTATCATTCATATTCCACCCACAAGAGATGCGAAATGCACCCGCGCGAATTTGAAGATGCTTCGTGTAATCCAGCCTCCTCACCAATGGCGAGAATTGCGGCTGCACTTTTCGAACGAAGATCATGGTAGCAAATACTTCCATATCCTGAAACGTCTAGTCCACTCTCCTTTCAACTCACTCGAGCATCTCTCAATTTGCAACGATTTAGCGTCGGACGCAACGAGAATACCCGCGTACTCCATTCGCCCACTTAGGGGGCATATTGACGTCTTATCGTCTTGGCGGATGCCGAAATTGACCCACCTCAAGCTTCAAAATTTCATACCCAATGGACCCATTCATTGTGAAAACGTGACATCGCTCACTTTTCATCTGGTCAACACCAAGGACTTCGTCGGCGAACCAGAACTTCGAAAACTATTTGATTCAATGCCGAAAATCGAATTTCTTTCGCTTACTTTCGACATTGGAGCGAACCACGGTACATGGGTGTTTGACGAAACTCTACCTGCTTGTAACCGTCCGGTGCTTCCGAACTTAAAACACCTTGACTTAAAGATCGAGGCCCGTACACCAGCCAACGCAATCAAACGATTCATTGCCCTTATCGACTATCAGTTATTAATTCGCTTTTCGCTCCGTTTTTACGGCGACAATCCCCCATACTCGGATGGATCTACCTTCGAGAGACTGGTCAACGCGCTTTTCCCTTTCCGAATTCCAGGCTTCAATATCCTGCCTACCTTCGCAAACGTAGAGGAATTCACCTTGAGAATCGAGAGTTTTCGAGGTTCGCCTCATTTCTTCGAGCGCATTTTCACTTCAATGCCGAACGTGCGAGAGATATCGCTTGCTTTACTGCGCGATTCAAATATTGCTTTCGCCGAGCAATGGACGAAAGAAGGCGCGTTTCGACGACTTCGCACTTTACGTATTGAGGTGCTGCCAATGGATCCTCGCCGCTCTTCGCTGTGTCTGAGTCGGTTTGGCGCTTTTTCCGAAAAGGAGAATTGCAATAAATTCAGGAGGATGGAAGTGAGGAACCCGACGCAATGTCTCTTGGATAAGGAAAGGGAAGAGCTGCGATCTCTTCTGGGTGAAAAGCTTTGCTGGATTGACTTCTAGACAGATTTTATAATTATTACGGTATATATATGATCTCTACATTCTCAGTGTCCAGGTATTTCGTTTCAGCACTTCCGCGGCGTCTGCGAAAAATTTGAAACTCTTATTGCTACAGTCTTGCTTGAATTAATTGTATCTTCACCTCTTTCATTTTTTATCCGAATGCGTGGTGAAGCCGTCAACGTCGCGAGCGGCCCTGATCTCATGATGAGCTCAAGGCTGGTCGACTGTTACCGTCGACACACCTCGACGAACCACCATTTACGACCCTCACGCGGACCAACAACCGCTCTCGCAAGTACATTCTGTACAGACACAAACACCAATATCTTCCCATTGTCCTTCTTCTCTGCATTGTGCTCATAAACCGCGAAATTGTACAGGGAAGCCCTCGCGATGGGATGGAGGAAACTCGGAGACAATGGGCAAGAGCTCTGCTGCTCTCTCGACTACGTGCTCAAAAGTGTGCAAGCGTTGAAGGACGCCATTCAAACAGGTCTAAGGCTGGATGGAGAAGGTGGAACGAATGTGGATTTGAAGCAATTGTGGTGTCGAGATCTACTTTGGTGCGTTGTTCGTGCTCTGCAAGTGCACTTGACATCTCTGACGTCGTCCGCTCGCAAATCAAGGTCCGCCACCGATACGCCTGTCATCGCTGAGGACGCGAAGACAGCGCTGAGGCAAATGAAGGACGCGAAGAAAATCCTATCGTTGCTCTCGAAATCGTTGGACGAATCAATTCAAGCAGCCACGGAGGCAACTGTTGGGACTTGTCGAGCGACTGGATTTGCTCTTCTCCCTGACGATGTGCTCATCTGCATCTTCGAGATGTATATCGACATGATTGTCTTTAGTGATTACGAGCTATGCAGACGCTTCCGCGAAATCGTCCTACGTCGCTCCAACCTCTGGAGGAACATATCCCTCACGTTTCCAAAACACATTCTTCTTGCGTATGAAGAAAGATGCCGGCATCCAGTACTCCATATCGAGCCAGCGGTTAGCACCTTCTCCACGTACGAGGAAATGCTCGATGTGATTCAACCCCACCATCAATGGCGAGAGCTTCGACTACATGTCACCAACGAGGACCATTTGCATCGATATTTCGAACGCCTGAAGCCGACCATCCACGGTCCATTCCAAGCTCTCGAGTCACTTTCGATCAGTAACGAGTTCGAGCTCATTTCGATGAGATTGACCCGGAACACCCCTTTGCAATTCATCTGGACGAAAAACATTCGACTTTCTTATCTTCGTGGCAAATGCCAAAGTTGACCCGTCTCGAATTGCGCAACGTTCTCCCATCAAACCCATTACAGTGCGCGAACGTGACCTCGCTTTCTCTCGAACTGGCTTTCGCCGAGCAAGAATTGCGCATGAAAAAATTCCAGGGGCTGTTGCAGTCGATGCCGAAAATGCAGACGCTTTCTGTCACTTTCAAATTGGAGGATCTCGAGTTCGATGAATATCCCCTATGCGACGATACGCTAACTCTGCCAAGCTTGATATCCCTTGAAGTTAGGATCAGGCTGCCAATAAAAAGCACAACACTACTTCGTTTCATGGCTCTTGTTGAAACTCGGAAACTTACGCGTTTAACGCTCAGCTTCTGTGGAGGTGGCGATTCCCCTTCGAGCGAAATTGACTTCGCGAAGTGTGTAAGAGCGATTTTTCCTTGGCTGACTTCAAATCATCCGCTCAGGCCAACGTTCGAATTTGTAGAAAACTTTGCGCTGGACACCTGGAGGTATCTAGGAACAGGATTCTTATTCAAACGAATCTTTAACTCGATGCCAAACGTACAGCTTGTATCGTTGGTACTTCCTCATTCATCCAACATCCGTATACTTGATCGCTCCCTGGACAACGAAGCGTTCAAGCGTCTGCGCATTCTGCATGTCATGGTGCCACGAATGCCTTCCTACAAGCTCCCGTTCGACGAAGGAGGGTTCGATGCTCTCTTTAATGACAAGCGTTGCAGGGACTTCAAGAAGATGGAAGTGCGAGTTGGGCCGCTACATTCTACAGAGAAGGGAAAAGCACGACTGCAAAGTCTGTTGGGTGAAAAGCTTCACTGGATCGAAAGTTCTGAGTAATCTTACACGCGCTATTTATTTGCATACATGTATGTGTGATATTGAACCCAAGCCTGTATTTGAAGTCCGAGATGAAGAGCTCTCAATGTACTCGTAATTCTCTTCCCAACTTTATGGTGAGTATGCTTGAAGAGTCAATAGGACTCCAATGGCATCCAATTTCCCTGTTACACCGTGTTACAACTACGAAATTTGGCTAATTTTCGGGTCAGCTCAACCGCCGTTGTCGTCGACTTGAATCGTCACCATGCCTTTGCGATTCAGCACGAATCTTTGCTCAGCCCTAGCGCTCATCTTCCTCTAACTCTTTAGATATATGGAAGGTAGACGTCGGTCCTTCAATCAGGAAACGCGAGACGGACTTAACTCATGTCTTCGAATGAACTTCTTTACATGTAAGCTGTTATTTTGGGCGATACTCGGAATATCAAGGGCTCCGCTGCACATGTTTAAGGCACTTTTGACAAAGTGATTCTATTCGAGTGGTTATGACGTTCATGTGTCGACGATTTGAGTGGTTATTAGCGGACTTCAGGGACATAAGTCGCATTCATGCGAAAAGTAAAGTGCGACTGACAAGTAGTTTTAGCGAGAAAACTCCGTCGCTGCGCAAGCGTACGCACTATTGACAATCGTGGTTGGCGCACAGAATGATATTCACGCCCTCATCGACAAAAATAATAAGCCCCTTGTCACCCTTCTTATCTATCAGTGAAAAGCATTACTCACTTTGAGGCAACTTGGCGAGCGCCTTGAATGCAAGGACGGCTGGTAGAAATGCTCTGGCCTAAATTCCATGTCTGATGAATTCCATTTTCCTCGATTTCCCCTAGCTTCACTCTGATTTCTACACTCATTTCTGCACCGTTGCCTACGATAATATTTCTTAGTCGATTCGAGCGCCAAAATTCATTGAGTACTTTGTCATCCACAAAGGCTCCTTTCATGGCTGAACAAATCTGCTACCGATGTACCTGTTTCGTCACATTGGTCCTGGATTGTTGTTGAGCGTGCTGGCATAGCGGCCTTGTGGAGCACGATGGAAGTAACAAAGCGCTCTACGAGCATTCGCCATAAGTGGCGAAACGTCTAGAAATGAAAGCTCATGTGTTTGATGAAAGTTACCGTAAGAGGATTACTTACCATTTCAGAGCGCTCTTCTGTTGACACCACCGCGGGAGCTGTCGGGAGATCTATCGCCTGGGGAACTCTTATCGTCATCGTCTCTCGCACGGAGATTGTGGAGATGTACCTGAACGAGAGCTGTCCAATCGTACGGGTCAATGGGAGATCTAAAGTTACATCCAAACGTCTGGCGGCCAGGGAATTCCAGTGCAGAACGATCTTCGCAAAAAGCCAAAATAACTACGGCCTCGTCGGCTCGACGTGGGAGGAAAGTTTGATTATGACGAAACAGCTCATACGTTGCGCGTTCACATAGAAATGTTCGTAAGGCAGCATAACGTCCCAAATATCGTCATCGATCTATAAAAAAAGGTCACTAATCTCCGCTCCTCATTTTGAAAGAGAAATCAAGATTCCGACGCCTGCCGAATGAGCTCAGTCTTTGCCGTGCTGCGAGGGACGACTCTGAATTTGAAAGGTTGAGGGTAGCTGAAACGAAACTCAAGACGTTGAAGTCTGAATAGTGAAGTAGAACTTACCGAATGTGTCCATCGTTGAAGGACACGGGGGGAAGCTCACAATCCCCACCGTCGTCGAGGGTTGGCTTGATAACAAAAGCGGAGAGCACCGACGTCACATGGATAAACAAGCTGGCATGTGCGAAGTAGATCCCAGGGCAAGCGCTGAGATTCGTCAATGTAAGGGGAACGAGCTTCCGTAGGTAGGAGACTGACCGTCTGCCAAATCCAAAAGCCGCTTGGGTGAGATCAGGTTCAGCTCGCCACCCCTTCGTGTCGTCATACCTGTCCGGGATGAAGTCGTCCGGGTTGTGGAAGATATCTGGATCGTGGAGGACGCCCCTTGAAAAACAGTTCAATACTCAAGGATCGGAAAAGTGACAGTGAACTTACCAGATATTCCCAACAACCCATGAGCCTTTGGGGATCTTATAGCCGTTGTAAACCTACGCGCAAACTTAATAGACCTTCTATCAAGCTATGGAAATAATACGTACATTATCTTCGTCGAGGCTATGTGGCGCGAGCGGCACCACACCGGTGAATCGAATTATCTCCCTTATGACGTTCGTGATGTACGGAAGAGTGTCCATATCCTCGATACTCGGTAGGCGGTCCAACCCGATAATATTATCGATTTCGGCTTGAGCTTTGTGCTGTACGTCTGGATGTCGCAGCATCATCTGGTAGAACGTGTATAACAGAGTGACGGTCTTGTATTCTAGACGTCAGTAAACGTAGACTCAAAAGTCGATCATTAAAGGACGCACCGTGTCGATGGCGCCGACATACACTCCCGCCGCCGCCGTCCAGAGATCTTCAGCTTCGAGACCAGATACGATTTTCCCATCTCGTCCCAACATCGACTTGGCAAGCCACGATGAGTTCGGTTCATCGCGGAGCTGCACTGCACTTAGAACTTGAACAAATACGATGCTAGGCTTTAAACGTACCAAAGAATCACGAGTTGCATTGTAGGGGGCAAGAATCGTTTGGTGGATAGCTTTTCGCGATGCAATAGCCCACCTTCGGAAATGCGCGAACGGCGCCCAAGGGGGGACTTTCGCCACTAAGGAGGATATATTAGCAAACAAGAAGGAACATGTAGCAGGAACATGTCATCACATATTGGGAATGAATCACAAAGCCAACTTCCAGGCTTCGAAGCCTTCGATGTTATCTGGTTCATCTCCTCCGCCATACTAATGAAGCGCTGCACGTTCGAGCTATCGATTCCGTATGCCATTTCCATCATGAGTGAACCAAACGAGCTATTTGTAAAATGAACTCCGGTACCGGAACATGTGCAGGTTTTCGCTCACAGTTTGATATGCTCAAGCATCCCATCTGGACTTTCCAACAACGTTCTTAGATACCGACGATTGCTTTTAAGCATTGTCGGGTAGTTTTCTCGCATCGAATTCTTTCCAAACCATATAGTAAGGATACGTCTAACCTCCTTCAAACGCCGACCGTACTTCAAGAAAAGTATTGAAGTCTCGTCGCGGCCGACGAGCTCGCCAGCCATGACCTGGGGAAGCGATCGTCAGATATTCTCCGGTCATCTGAGAGCCAACATCAACATCACGAACCAGATGAGGTCGAGTGCTATAGATATTGGAGCGCTTGACTAAAAGGTCATCGATAATATTCAAATCATTGAGGATGACGAATTTTCGCCCGAATATCGTGAAGTAGACAATCGGACCTTCAAACTGGGATTAGGACCGTCTATCATAGGACCATCTCAGAAGCTCACCATATTGCTTTGACCATGAAGCGTATGTCTTGAAGAACTCTTTCTGCGGAAGCTGATGTAGGTTTCCAATCAGCGGAATAGGTCTGGGGCCTATGAGATCATATGTCAGAACCGAGAATGGGAAGCGAAGACGATAAGAATTCTCAGGATTTCACCTGGTGGGTACGGCGCATCGCTGGAGAAGGCCTTGCGGCCAAACCAGAACACCACACAAAGACAGACTGCACAGAGGATGACTGCAGGACTAGGAGACATGGCTGATCAAAGGAAGTGGATGGCGGAGAAGACTCGGTTCTGGGGGCGCTGATGTTTGGCTATAAGTGGACGTCGAAGCACCTCGGAATGAAGAGTTTCGGCTGAACAGATGCTTCCGCTTGCGAGCACCATTAATGAGTTTTGTCCTTGTGGGCATGTTCTTGCTGCCACGGCAATGCATCAATGATATAACCTTGTATAACCGTCGACATTTAGCTTTCAGTATGCCATATATAATAAAAGCGATCGCGCGCCTTCAAGTTACCGAAAAAGCACTGCGACCGTATGGAGAGTATCTGGTGACCTTTCCAAAGTTCGAGGTTGTCCCGATGCGACCTGGCTCCTGGGACCAACAAAAGCATTGGAGTTCGTTCGCCCCAGCAAAGATCGAGTCAATGAGATCGAGATTTTGTTTCCAGATATTCCATTATATCTCCAGGCGAAGCTCTGCTGAAATAATGAAAGGGAAAGAATGAGCGAGCGACGATAAAGACGACAACGACGGTCGCTGTCCACGTTGCACAACGACGCCAAAGGCGCACGGTCCATGCACAGCATTGGACGCAATGTCGGGCGGCCCGGAGGTCCGGAGACATGGTGGGCATTCGAAACGAGGTATCCGCTGTTTTCCTCTCATAAAGCAAGAAGTTGTACTGTTTCAGAGCTTCAGACTGTAATAGAATACTTACCGTGTACCACAAGCATCGTCATTTTTTGTGTATTCAATACTAGTAAGATATGGCAAAGCACTGGCAGAATCGAGTCGTAGCAGTGTGTCATGTAAATGAATAATTTATGAACTCGTATAGTCGTGTATTTACATGCGCTTAGCCCTATTAAGAGAAGACTCCATTGCCTCGCGGTACAGGAGCTCAAGTTCGAAGCGATCTCAATTCTTACTGTAAGCATCGGAAATGGATGGTCCGTTTAACGTGCCATTCGAAGAGCTCATGCGTTTCGATGGCTACATTGTGAAGAGAGTTTAATTCATGGAACGGGTTATTGGTATTTCTTGACTTACATCCGAGGACTCCAAGTCAAGGAAGGAGCCCCGACGATCGGCAGTAGTGTGATATTCCTGCGTGATGTGGATTGTCACCACTGCAGGAACACCCTGTACGCAGGAAGGTCGGGTTTAAGTGAGTGCTGATGGAAACACGGCGGAATATACTCACGAGAGCACCTGGCGCGGCTACGAAATCCTGCCCGAGGTCAAAGGATCCAATTTGAGATGGAACGTAATTACTTCTGCGTGCGTTCAGTCTGCGTGCTTATAAGCATGGCGAGAGGAGGAGATGGAAGGGAGACTAGCTTACACGGCCATGAAAGAGTTCGTGTACACTACATGATCACACGTTCTACGTGATAAGCAGTTCGCATTTAAGAAATTGACGAATAACTCACATTTACTGAAGATGAAATAAATTCCAGCAAAAACCAAGTTTGATTTCATGAAGGCAGCCTGCGATCTTATCAATGCGATACCAATAGAGAAGCGTTTGCATTTACTTACGCAAAATAAGCAAGCGAAGACGAGCATACTGAAATGAACTTGCTTGAATATTGAGAACTATAGAATGGAATTTCTCCTTGAGCGAACCTTCTTAGAAGCCCTGTGTTGATTAGATAGACGAGCACTCTGTCGAAGATCGAGTCTGCGCTAGTAGTAGATTGAAATACATTAGTATATGTAAGTCAAGCGCCACACTCACAGTACTCACTTTGTAAAGCTTTTTTCGCCAATGATCAAGAAGTACAGCAACCCAGCTGTCAGTACAACTTCAGACGCGGCGGCCGCGATCATCGTGTAGACTACGACGTCCTACACTGTTTGTTAACACTCATTCCCATGTAACCAGAGCTATGAAGACAAACAAATTTGAGAGTCAAGAATGCGGAGAAGCTCGACTGCGTGTCACTTGAAGTACGTTAGAATCAAGCAAGTTAAACTGGTGAGGTTCACTTGCGCAAGTTTCAATGACGCTTTGGAAGGAGAACAGGTTAGGCATGAGCCATACAACAAGATTGTCGACTCACCGATGGAAAACGCTGAAGACCGATGAAATTAATACCTGTTGTTATCTCGAATTGTTGACATACATACCAATACGAATAGCGGTGACGCTTCCCTAATGAAAAAAGAAACTCCAGTATTGAGTACTATTGACTTGTGAAGTTTTCAGAGGAAGGCTCACGATTGTTCCAGATATCCAGAGGTTGTGATTGCTCACTAAGGATAATGGCACAATCGGTTAGACGGCGTTCGATTTAGAAGAGAGATTTTCAGACATTTATGTATGCGTATTGCAAAGAATCTATAGCATAATGTCGGTAGGATTAACCAGGTGACGGTTGGGAGAAGAGGACGAACACGTGTGTGATAAAAGCCAGGATACCCTGCGCACAATCGTCAGACAAAACCACCGGCGATATATGAGAGGAAGATTTATACCGTCAAAAACACGCTCATCTTTGGATAGGATGTTGAGCCCTCATTCGCTAGAATCAAAAAGTCTTTTGCTCACTCGTAATGACCTAATGGTCGAGGTTACAGTGTTTTCGTGATAAATCAAAGGATAGTACTAACCAAACGATATCAAGAGACTCTAAAGACCTCGCGTGATGCGTAACCGTGAAGTAATAGCTATACGAAACAGAAGTGAGTTTACGGCGCAGCGCTCATAACGCATTGTGAATCACCTCGCGTGCATTGAGAACACCACGCAAATGGTATCCAATATCCTGTAACGATGATTGAATCGTGCGGATGGAAGATATTTTTGAACATTCTGACCACATAACTGCGACCTATGAGGAAAATGAGCTATCTTTTCAATGTGCTGAGAGAGTGGAAAGACCTCACGATATATTTCATGCTTGTTGGATCGTGTGGAAACCTTCGATAATATCGAAAAAACTGGTGGGAGGTCAAGCCATATAGGCTAGGAGAGAAACTTTCTTCAAAACATTGCAAACAATCATATGTTGCACTTACGCGCAGGCTATCAATGTTCCCAGCAGAAGTGCACCGAATATCTCGTCAAGCAAGTGGTCTGGTACGGAGACTGTTGCAGTAGACATCCTTGAATTATGACAGGGATGGATCGACTTTCTCGGTTGCGAGACGGCGTGAACTCCGCACGACGAATCCTCCTGTGCTCTCCCTTATGAGTTCCAAACAAGAAAGTAGATATTGGACAGCCACGTTTACCCGAGATGCACTGTTTGCGCCCCGTATGTTCCGAAGTTTCGCGAATGAAACTGATGCTGCCTAGAATATTTCATGAATTAGATTGCAGAAGAACAACAAAAGACCGTGATGAAGCATCAGAGATGTTGCTCTACATCAATCGCGGGCAGGACGGGGAGCAACTGGTAGGAGACTTGAGTATTCAGCGCCAGCAAATGAGGAACTGGGAAGTCCTTGGGGCCGGCTGAGATTGCTACACGCTTTAGGGATATTTCGAGCTCCGAGGGTTGATGAACTCACCATTTACGTCAGACAAAAAATGGGGATGTGATGCTTCTGCAAGATCTTCTTCGGGCAATGAAGAGTACGATATCGTAAAATTTGGATCGCGATCGCAGTCGAATGCCACTGTGCTCGGCGTGTCCGCGTTCATTAGGAGCTTGAGGACGGGAGCAATGAGCAAAGTCTCGGAGACGCAGGCGTACCACTTGGAAAACCTTCGGAACTGAGATGTGATGCAATCTGTTATCTCTACTTCCTGTCCTCGAAATCGAAGTCTTCGGCTTTCAGATGGAGTTCGGAACCGTCCTTTGTGCGTTCAATCAAAGTGGTGTACATTCGTGTATCTTCTATCACGAAACCAAGCGTGAGCTCCTCAAATTTTCTTACAGACAATATAGAGGAGCACCTACCTAATAAATGTAGCCGTTATAGCTGGGACGGCGCTCACGATGATTGATGTTGTGAACGTCGCCCTAAATTCATATGAACTTCACGTTGGAGCTGTACCGTTTTGACAACGGCAAGGTTGAACTGGTAATGGCGCTCCGCCATTCCACACTTCTACAGGAAACCAACAAGTTAGCAGGGTACTTTTGCGAGACAAAAAAAGAAGAGAACTTCAGCGATATGTTGAAATAGATTTCGACCCCAATGTCTGTACAGAGCACAAGCAAGTCTTGTGACGGCTCTCGCCGAAGAAGTGAACATTTTGATCCTTTCAAAGTCCTCGTAATCGGCTTCCGGTTTTTCTACGGGAAATATGGAGTCGATCCAGAGTTCTGGTGTGGTGGTTTGAGGAACATTGGCGAACTTGAAGTCGTCCCGAGCTGCAGAGCTGTGGAAGTGTCCAAGGGCCTGGCAGCTTGTGCACTGGCGCCTTGGTTTGATTCTCCGACACCGGATATGGGAACATCTCCCTTTTAGGGAACGGAGCTTGAATTGGACGCGGCGACGTGCACTGGTGACCGGCGATAGAATTTTACACCTCGTGCTTCTCCCAGCTTCTTCGCTATGCTTCATCCAAACCATCATGGAAGGCGAACTATATCAACTCCAAAAATTGCTGCGCTTCAAGCCGTGAAAAGAATCAACTCGATCTCTCACCAATGACGCCAATCCTTTTTTTATCGTCGAAGTACCGGATTGCTGTCTTGTCTGTGGTTGACGCGATCATGTTCTGTTGTTTGAGCCCTCCGTTGATTTTCCTTCTTTCATAAAGCAAGAACTCCTCTTGGTATTCGACTGTACTTGGTCGTGTGGTCGTGGATTCCTTGTCCGATGACGAACGACAATACTCTGGGTGTCCTTTTGGTAGGCTGCTACATCGCTGTCACGTCAGTAATTATTTCTTCTAATTTCCGATTGTCACTGGGAACTAACGAATCTTACAGACTGTATGGGCTCACGAGCCACCAGATGTATCGATATTTTCGAATGTATCCAGGTGACATACACACGTTGAAGTTGACGGTGAGTCAAAAGTTTTCCCCGTGCGCACAGACTCTGCATATGAACTCGAACTCTGGCAGGTTGCGTCGATGTGGTGAGTTTCAGTGCAAGCTGACTCGACAATATCCTGACTGTGTCCAAGGTCCCTTGATACCTTACACACTATATTCATTATCCATGCTTGGTACGCCTCCCTTCAATATTGTGAAATTGAACCTCATCATCACTCGACGTCAAGCTACTATTACCTTGTGACTGGCTACTTCAGCCTCACATATTTGGATAAAACTGTGTGGTAGGCTCCGTCCCCTGTGCCATTGCTACGGAATTAATTCATGTACACCGTAGGTCTCTTCGCGTGAGTAACCTGCCAGAGGACGTCGTGAAAGAAAGTCAATGTTCCGTACTGATTATATCCGCCAGATGTCTATCCCGTTAACGGTCAGTGTCAACTGTTTCTTATAATTTATTCAAAACTCATTGGCTCTAGGGAACTATCACTCTGATTGCGCATGCGTGAGCGTTCACTACTCGATGAACGTCGACGCGAATTGACATGCCCTGTGCTTTGCAGGTTCTTCTCAAGGAGAATTTATATATGTGAATCTTCGCCGCCGCCTCTATGTCTCCCTCGAAACGATAGTTGATGGATTTTTAGTTAGCCGAAATACCTTGGCTGCAGGAGCAATCGTTCGTTCTCCCCTCAATTATTTTTATCTCCATTGACATTCTCCATTCAGATGAGTTTTTCACTCGTGCGCATGGGTTTCACAGTTGGTATGTCTTTTGCTTCTTCCTCGTCAATTTGTGTTTAAATGCGCTAATCGACCCAACAGCTATCACTGTCCTTTCGTGAGATATTTAACTCACTGATACCAGAATCCACCATCATTACTTACAAGGATTCTGAAGCTTCATTTTCACCTCTTTCGCTCGGTTTGACAAAGAAGTTGTGAGTGAATCGTACGATCTATCAGCATCAGATGACCAACGATGCTCTATCAGTGGCTCTTATGTTTGACAATCGGACTGTCTATCATATCGGACCTCATAATCACAGCTTCTCTGTGTTGGTTCCTCCAGAAGAGCAAAACTGGATTTTCAAAGTACGTCGAGGGCCTACTAGCACTCCAATGAATTTTCTTATTCTTATATTGCGAACTCAGGACCGACACTATCATAGACAAGCTTCTTCTGTACGCAATTAATACAGGTTTATTATGCATGTGCGTTGATTTTTAGTCACATCGTGCTACATGTTCACGCAATACCCTACTCATGGAAAACTCTCTAGCATTTTCGATTCTGCCGTGTTAATCTGCGTGAGTGCACCATCTGATCTCCCCATGCTCAGTTTCACACTGACATCTATTCGAAAGGCCCGTACGATGCGCTGGAATATGATCTATATCGGACTATATTTCGTCATCAGCAAACGTGAGTTCGAAGAAGCTGTATTTCTCCGAACTCGTTCTCAAACAATCACGCTTTGCCAGTGTATTCGAACTCCCTTCTCGCTGTGTGAGTCTCGGAATCCAATTAAATCGCCAATTTCAGTTTCGTTGACATGACCGAATCATTGTTCGTAGGCTGAACTCGAGATCTGGCATGATGACCGACAATCAACACGGTTCGTTCGAACTCCAGGACCTACCAGCATCTCCCGAGAACCTCGGAACAGGCCGTCATGTGCTACAGCTCCGCCGTCGAGTATGTCGTATCCTCCTGAATTCTCGTGGACATGTTTGTTTTGTTTACTCTTTTTCTCCAGCAACCCCACCTTACGAATCTAGAATTCTCTATCGATCAAGGCGAACGCGTCTCCGTTGGGAAAGCGGTAATGTGTTCCATAGAATCAGAAAAAGAATACTATACTAATGGTAATCGGGACGAAGCTCGAGCAACTGAGAAGCCAAGCGGCGGACGATGAATCTGAATCAAACACTCTCGACCGAGGTGACAAGGGATTCGGCCTTGGGCGAGAGATCTCGAAGACGGAGTCTGAGCCTATTGGTAAAGATTCGTCCAGCACATGAGATCCTGCTTCAGTGTTCGCTTGCTATTCTGCCTGCAAAGAGAGGCTGTTAACACAAATATCCAGTTACTGAGTTTCGCTTCATGTAATAGACTTCCAATAATCTATGTCTTCTTTCGCACCGCGCAGAAAATAAATGAGCACGACCTTTGCATCCAACCGGTAGCCTGAACGGACGCAGTGCAAGGACTGAAAACACGCGACAAGTATATCTCATAGAGAAAGAACAAGAGACAGAGCTACTGCAACCCTTTGCGCCCTCTGAAGCCATTGCAACAATGAAATCGAATTCACAGACGATAAATCACGGGAAATTACAAGTAATGCATATTTTCAACAGAACTCTAGAAACAGCAGAGAAACAGCATATGATAGCGAATGCGTGAAGCTAAATTTAAACCCTGCCTCCGATGAGCTTTTTCACCGCCGCGTATCTCGTAGCGACCATAAGTAACACAGAGAGTACGATTGTTGTCCCTATTTTCGAAAGATAAATATCAGTCACAGAGGCCGCGACGTTTGAAGGGACAGGACTCACCAGCGTAAATGCCTACAGGTTTGAAGCTGTTCGCATCGTCAAGAATCGCACCGGAGACGGGTGGGCCAAGCAACGCTCCTGTCGATATTTTTTCGCGTGCGATGAGCGATGAAAAATAAGGCAGTGAGCATATTTAAATCCTACCGATAGCCATGATAGTCATCTGCTCTCCCGTTCTCCTCCCAACACTGGCGATATCTCCCAGAGATGCGGCACCCAGCGGAAATAGTCCCACAAATGCGCCTGACGATATTCTGTAGAATCAGAAGGTTAGTGCGAAAGTATTGAACAAATATCAAGGTGACTTGCCCGTAGAAACACGTCAGAACCACAAATCCAGCAATTGATGTCACGAAGGGCCAGATGTATGTGCAAACTGCAGCAATGGAGGTAAAGATAATCAAAATATTGACCGGCCCGTATTTCATCGCTCCAACGCCTCCGAACATGCGACCAATGGCAGATGTTGCGTTCGCAATTGAAACGAGGTAAAATGCGAGCGAGGTGCTTGCACCGATTTTCAGTGAACTGACACTCAGGAATGTGAGCACTGGAAGAGCTCGAAATCAGTCAATTGTAAAATACAAATAAATGTGCACTGACTCGTATATAATCCCAAGAACGCCATAAATGTGGAGAACACATAAATGGTGAACTGCATTTGCTTGAAATCGTTGACGTCAATCCACCCTCGATTGGTTTTGGAAGGCGGTAGGCGAGGGAACATAGTCTAAAATCAATACGTTAGTCAGTTAACTAGCGCGATAAAGCAATCCCATAATCTAGAAAAACTCACAAGGTGCGCCACGGTAAACATCGCGAAGTTGACGAATGCCATTGCACGGACAGTCCATTTGAAACTGATGGGTAGTGCGTCAGAAAAGAACGTGACATTCACTTGAGAATGCCACTCGTACCCGACTGAAGGCAGTAAGTTCCGGAACATAATTGGGAAAACTATTCCGCCGACCGAAACTCCTATGGAGACTAAACTGAAAGCGAGTGGCCGCTTGATTTTGACTAAAGAGCTGGTCAGTTTCTCTAATTTGGTAGCTAGTGCGTAACGTACAATATTGAGAAACAACAGCTATGCAAGGAACGTATATAATTCCACAAGCAAGCTACCAGAGCCTAGTCAATAGAGTTGCTCAGTAGCAAGAGAGAGGACGTACACCGAGAGCGATTCCTTGGCAAAGGATGATCTGCCAGTAGTGGTGACACTCCGCGATTAAAAAGTTCGCCATGATAAATAACACAGTGGAGACAGAAAGGCAATGTCTGAAGTATCCCGCATCGAAGAGACGCCCGGAAATTATGCCCTGTAAAAAGCCTTGTTCAGAGGGAATGGGTAGGAGACGTGCATGACTCACGGGCAGAAAAATCAAAGAGTACTATCGCCAAGGAATGTAAGTTCGGAGGAGAAACGACTGGGAAAAGTGAAATACCTGAAGCGATCCAACCCATGCACTAAATGAATTACGCTTCAGCGCAAAAAATGATGTAAGATGGGACATCTCACATGGAAGACGGAGATGCAATTTCGAGTCCCTCGTAGTAGGCTTGGAAGGTCTTTTCGAAAGGTACATGAGCGTTCTTCGGACTCCATGATAAAATTCGAACGACGTACTCCCCACGAGTTTATGAATCCAAATGTCGAGAAAGAGAGGCAGAATCCCTGGACAATGCTCGAGTATTAGTAAAACTCTTGGAACGTGAAGCTCAGGACCACGCACGCCAAAGACGGAGAGCCAACCCCACCGACTTCCTTCAGGGAAGACATCCCCTATGACGACCTTTTCAGAGGGAACATCACTGACACTCGCCGTGTCTTGGAGGGCAATATTTTCTTCGGGGAGTCCAGCGTCGCGGTTCATGGTGAGCGGTAGTCAAGACCGCCGTTTGAAAGTGCGCAAGCCACTTCGGATAGTCGATCCACGTATTATTGCTATGGGTGTTCCAAAATAGAGCACAGCGACTGGAACTCACCATTGGAAGGCTTCGGTGCTGGCTTCTTCGATGATACTTCGGAAGTACTGCATGATGGAACATGCATGATGATGATGATGGATGTTCAAGTCGAAGGTTCGAAGCACAGGCCGCTTTCACCACGCTGCCCCTCCCGTACTTCCCAGGCGCCTGAAATTTCCCCCAGAGACTCTCTATGCAGATTTCATTTGGGTATTTGAACAAACGCGTCCGCTGATCGCTTTAGTCGCAGCTTCGAATTATTTTTGCATAAACTCGTTTGCACTGTCTTGACCTTCCATAGCCGTGACCTGTGTCAGGAGAGATCGAATCGTCAAGGGTCAATGACCCCATCGGCCGTTTTCGCTCGCTTTCGTGGCATGTCTCCAGAAACACGGGGATCTGCGCCATGCAGATGACAGGAAAAATATTCGGACGATACTCAAGTTTTCGTGCTCCTTTTGTCAATCGTTGCCGACGGCGAAGGGTTGTCCGTCTTCACGGTAATCAATTCATTTTCCGAGATCACCGCAAGGTTTCGGCGGACAATTGAGTTGTGCAGATCTTCTGGCCCTGCCAGTGCCGCGGGCAGTGCCTGAACCACTTCGTGAGTTTTCAAATATTCGAATTGGACTGGCTCCTGAAATTCGAAAAATTCAACGTGGCTGTAGTCGGTTCGCTAGGACGGATGTATTTGTATTATTTTGATTCGCCCCACTTCATCACCAAGGAGATCATAATGAACCCTTCAATCTAGGTGCACCTTGTGAGAGGACTACGGATGCGGACACGGCTTGCACCTCACTTGACTGAGAAAGATGTTCTCCTGCAAGGATGTTCCAAATAGCACTCGCCGTATCCTTCGGGTTGGTCTGAACGAACTGCGACATTTCGCTCCGAATTAGCGCGATCTTTGGAGCGGTTCCGAATGCGGGAGAACATACCATATGTCCGCCCTTCTCGATTCGTTGCACGCTAGCAGGTCCGCGTTGGGTTTGGGGTTCTGGAGCTATGAGTTGCTCCTTCAAAGCGGCACCACTGTTAGTAACAAAGCAGTCAGTCGTGCGCGATGAGCATTTTGTCGCAATAAGATGCCTCACTCGAACTCGTCGGCGCCACTCAATATGTGATGGACCTGCCTGCGATCTCGGTACAGCGCATGCAAATGTTCGAAGGCGGTCTCATGATGATCGTGTGCGTAGTTTGTAGCCTTGAGAGTGCCGTATTAATCACAACCCCTTTCTTGTAGGCGGACTCCGAAATAGCTGTACTCACACATTCATTTGCTCGGCTACATGCGAGGGTAACTCCTCCCTTGAACCGCCAAGGATCAGGAATCTTCGAAGCAGGATGGTCTCGCAGTCCCTTCTCCTAGAACAACACATTAGCTCCATGAAAACTGTGATATGATTGTCACCCAACTATGAAATTCTTCAGCACATCGGGGTGCCAGTTCCTTATTCCAGGTTGCTTTCCGAGGTCTTGCTTTGCAGCCTCGCGTCCCGGCCAACAGTCTCGCTTTGTCCATGTGATATGAGCAAGAACCCTTGACATGTGGCGACGAGGGCCACTATCAGGCCCAATGGCGGCATCGAGTAGGATGAGTTTCTCCAGATGAAAATCATTTTGTATCTTGTCGAATAAAACACTATTTTGACGGATTGATCATCGGAAGAAGAACAAAATCGACTTCGAACACGCACCATGCACTCCCTGAAAAACTGTGACCGACGAAGACAAGACGTCGCTTTGTGAAGTCAACACCGTCCGGACGTGACAATAGGAATGCGTGGAGTGCGCGAGGGAAAATGAACCCGCTCCCTACCGTATACTCAATAAAAAGCTTTGAGAAGGCGACTGTATGACTTACAGGCAAAGTCCGGGTACTTCGTTTCTATCTCCTTTTCATTCAAGACAGCGCTCTGTCCATGGTTTGGAAGGTCTTTAATACAAGAAGGTTTATAAGCGATGTTATTATTGAGTCAATAAATGGGTGCCCGCACCAAAGGACCATGCCTCCAATATCTTTTGAGAATCATTTAGGCCCGTTCTCGAGTTTTGAAGGTCGAAAAGATTCTGCACGAGTGGCTCGTTTGTTTCCTGAAAGACGTGGAATGACGAACGCATAGCAACGGATTTGAATGGGCACGCACTTTGTGAACGCTGACAGCATGACCGAGAATCAGCGTCACTCCATCCGCTGGTGGGTTATCTGGGCGATAGCGCACGGCGCAGATTTGCAGCGGCTCAGTGGGTCGACCATCGAAAGTGAAGTAATCAGCCTTCATGGCTGAGGGAAGATGGGCATTCATCAGTAAATGAAGCGAAAGGAAAAGAACTGGGACAGAATCACGTACCGTATAGTTGAGATATGAGGATGGCTCCCTGGCCGCGATTTCGTCTTGGGAGCTCGGGCGGCTGTTAATTCTCGTTGTATTCGGACGTGGCTCGAAGGACAGCGTGCCAGTTGTTGAGATCGACTTGAAGACCGGATGCTCGAATCCAGAAGACTAAATAGCGCGTCAAAGATAGAAAAGAGCCGCGTGATACAGAAACTCTCACATTAGACGTTCAAGGAGATTGCCATCTACTGCTGGCATTACTGAACTGGGATTGCGCATCATTATGGCGCCTCATTTCCTTTTCCCCAACGTACGGATGCCTCGTCACATTGGTGATTTGATCTGGCTGCTCTACTCTCAGGCAAGCTGCTATCAGGACTAGAAATATATTGTCAAAAAATCACGATTAATGGCGAGCCACCGCTCAGGTTGTGATTTCCAGCAGCTCCCGAAGACGAGCTCCTGCTCTGGTGGTCAATTACGCTGCCCTGTGGACCAGTGCGAGCGATAAAACCGAGAACAGCCCAGTCGTGGCTCTTGTATGACATAACACCAAGCTTGAGGCAGTCAAACTGGGCTGGATCCCCTGTAACGCTGGTCGAGCTGACGCACTTGAAGCACGCCGATTCTTTCTAGAAGGTTGCGATTTTTGAGAGACCGATAAGCGATTGGAGGAAGATCGAAGCCTTTACCACGCGATGTTCTGCTCGCATGAGCTCAGCTACGACAAGCTTGAGAATTCTTGCATAATACTGTAGATGGAGGCCCTTCGGTGTAGTTGTCTGTGATACCTACGAGTCGTAACGAGGAACCGAGATCTCCTGCAAGCTCAAACATGCGTTAAAATGGCGATTATTCACAATACTTATGTTACACACCTGAACAGCCCCAGCACCTTCCTCAAACTGACACCATAGGCCCTCCGTGCAACGACGACGTTACGACGAGCAAAAATTTCCACGATGCCGCACTGCAACTCTTCCAAACACAACTTGAAGTTTGATTCATATTTTCGAGTTCAGTTTACAAGCAAGCCAGATTTTCAGGCACCGCGATTTTTGTTGCCTTGCTGGATTTTTATGCCTTCGTCGAGTGGTTCTGTTCATCGCAGACAATCATGGAGAAAATCATTGGGGAAAACAGAAAAGCACGTGGAAACCGGGAAAAGCCGAGAGCCGGTAGTCGGTTACGCGGTTACGGCTTGGACCGAGAGCCGGAGCCTGACCGGCGATGCTGTTTTCCTCATTGGTTTTCCTTCAAGACTTCAAGTTCACTCAGAATCCATCACTCTGACTGATTCACATCGAATCAACACTCACGATGCTGGGCCTCTAGGTAAGGTCTTAAAACTCCGGCTCACGATAAAAATGCCAAATCCTGACTACAACACAATCTTCACAAACGCGACTCGGATGCACAAAGGACTTGAAAGGACTTGCCTGCGGACGATCACCGCACGACGAACCACCGACGACGCCTGGACTCCGTTGTCGACATGCATGAAGGAACGCAGTGAGGGATTCGGAAAAAGAGAGGATGTTCTCATTTGATCGCACGTTAATATGGAGAGCGACGATTGTGATTCTGCGCTCACGGTGCGTTTCTCGTTCATGATTCATGAAAGTTCAGTCCGAATCGCAGTGAACCTAATATACGATTCCTTGACTTACTAAAGATTCACGAATCTTCCAGAACAAAAGCCGAAGGCACAGTGAGTACCAACGGTGCTGCGCTGGGGAACAGGGCATCGTGTTCTTCGAATCGACTTCGATCATGGTGAGTGGCTTATTTCGTCGTCAATTGGCATTTTCCGATCTATTCGAAATCATATTTTTGAAACTCTCTTCAGTACTTTAGATAATCCTCGCGCAAAGCTTATCTTATGTCGTTGATACACAGTCGCATCCACGGACTCGCATAACATTTGGTGATAGTCTCGATTTCGAGACTACGGGAGTGTTCGAGAAAACGGGAAGGCCTTCGGAATTCATGAGGCAGTATAACGTATTTTTTTCCTCCTCTACATTACTTGAACTGCTGAACTGATGCTTGACACAGCTTTATTGGCGATCTTTTATGATTATACCATCACCACGGGCGGTGTCCATATTATCCATGTTCCTTGAGAGACGGCACCGATTGACAACGGTGAAATTCGCTTTCCTTCTCCGTTCCTATATATAATCCCACTGATTCGTCGACAAGAGATCCCAACATTCATCTGCGCGCCCTAATAAGCTTGGCGATCTATCTTATTGAAGCAAAGGAAGCGCAGACGAGCGAGCTTCAACTTTTCTCAACTTGTAAGAGCTCAGGTAAACGAAACCTCAAAACGCAACTAAGGATATGTCTCTAAACCATTCTGAAGGAAGAGTTTTCGAAGATACACTCACGCGTCCACGGCTAAGTCCAGCTACAACGACGATCACCTCAATCATCTTCGAATTCATTCTGTGGGTAAATTGACCATTCTTTTACAACAAGGACATGCTACTTTTGGAGAAGATCGCGGTCCCTTTTCGATCGCGATGCCAGTCGAACAGTCGTATAGTTTGGTGAATCCCGAATGGACTTTATGCCCCTTCCTTCAGCGGGCGCATTTCTCGCACATCCTCCGCAATACCATCATGATCTTCCTAGGCCTTTTGAAAATCATGGAGAATTACCACACTCTTGGTCGTTTTCCGAGGTGCGAGCAAACGGTTCTCAGTGATTTCGCACGTTTTCTGATGTATTATAAGGGAGAGGATCTTTCGAGTGCGGCCTGCTGGGATGCCGGATTCCTCGCCATTTCCCTCTGGTTCAAGTAGCGCGTAGCGTGCTTTAACGAGTACATCAACATGGGTGCCTTCGACAACACCATTGGGGCGGTGCTCATTTCCTCTACAATCACAGCTATGTCCGTATCTACTCTTGCAACGTAATTCGAATTGTGTCTGACCGAGATTTCTGGGATAGATTGTATGGGGTAACGATGATGCAAGGGTTGACTTACTTCCGGAGGTTCCCCAATGATAGGAAACCGATCAAGTACTTGGTGAGATTGCAAACTTCGAGTGAAAGTCACTCACTCAATGGACCATTTCCTCAGGTCGCTACGATGCTGTGAGTACTTGCTTTGTGGTCGATAAGAGAGCCCACAATTATAACCATGCTCTATATTAGTGCCATCGATACCCTTCATACGTTATTTGCGACGCATCTGATATACTGGTACGTTTGTGATGTTCAACGACCTTGTTCTCGACTATATGTTCAAATTCTTTTCAGGTATATGGTCAATAACTTCCTGAATGCAGAGGCCCTTCTACGACTTCCATGGTGTGTCTCTGTTAAAAACGTATGGGTCGGCCGTTGAAGTTGGGTGCTGATACGAAAGCAATACTGCATAGGTCGTTCGCGGTGCGTAGAGTCACAAAACAAATGCTAGTGACATAGATCTAATCTGACACGTATAGGCGATTATACTTGCAACCGTGAGCGCGAACGTCATTTTCACAGACAGCCAGAGTCTAATCATTATGCTTAAGGACATCCAAGACACGTCGGTTCGGTTGTATGTTGAAATGTTACCAGTGTTCATCGTATCGATAACCTGAAACGCTTTTCGGCCAGATTCTTTCTGTATAGAGTTTGGAGCTGTGAGTGACATTACACCGTCGTACTCCGACATGCTTGCTGATATGGTGATTTGCTTTTCAAAGTGAGTGGGAGGAACTACTTCCTTGCGATTTCTCTGGAAAGTATCTGAGTAACCATGTCGATGTTGATAAATGACGTTTGTTCACAGTTCATCCTTATCATGGCGCTGTTCGGTGAGTCGATAATCAGGTCTTGGTCGGAATGAATGTTGATTTACCGGACGTCAAGCTGATGAATTCGGTAAGATATTCGGACTTTGAGATTCACATTCGATTGGCTTATGCATCATATGTGCCACAGCGTTTCTCGTAAAGGCGTGAGTAGATCACATGCTTGAGTTGTAGAAATTAAAAGTAACGAACGAGCTTCAGGTTCGAAGCTTCGAGTTTGGCGCAGGTCAAATCATTCTCTGTGAGTGCTTCTTACTATTTCTTTAAATTCTTCACTACGCCTCAGACTCACCATCTCGTAGTGGGCTTTATACGTCGGTTTCAGTCTTTCCTTATTTCTCGACACAACCTTGGCAGGGTTGCTTTCTCTTTTTCTCTTTCAATCTCGGACAGATTTTAAGAGGTATGAATTCACTCTTGGTTTGCCCAACCCTCCTCGACAATGTCCTCCTCCTGATCTTCACATCAGGACAAGATCATTGATCAACACGTTGGCATTATATACGATCAATACTGGTTTCATTGTGTGGTACGTCTTGAAGCCAAAGTGTTCTTATCTTTGAGACCGACGCTATTATTTAGCATTGTCAGTCTCTGTGTTCTGATAACGGTCGGTTGCCGCAAGCTTTGATTGAAATAGCTTCTCTGACCTCTTGCGAAACCGTCGAACAGTACGCGACAATGCCGAACAACTACATTTTCTTCGCGTTCTTCATCCCGCTCTCGAAATGTAAGTTTGCTTGGTTTTTGCTCTACACGCAAGACTACGAAATATCGCGTGCGCTTTGCTGACATCCATGCAGTATTCGTCAACTCGTTCCTCGCGACGTAAGCGTAAAGTCTATCCGGGAAATATTCTTGGCTAACCGCTGGATCCACGCAGCCTTAACGTTAGATCGCGCTTGCAAGACGGATCGTCACGCAGAGAATACGGATCGTTCTCCCTCACAAAGCTCTCAGGAACGAGCAGCGGTGCCGGTGCAACCTCAGGGACGTCGCAAGGGCCTGTGATCAACGTTCAAACCGATCTCTCTAACGGGGTGAGCATTCCACAGGTGACGTAGATAGCGAATAACTATACTAAATGTCTTCCAGGCGCCGAAAATAAATGCCGTACATATACAAAGAGAGGTTTATGTGAAGGGAGATGGTGCCGCGTCTTCGATTGAGGTCAGTAAAAGGATTAGACCGGCCTTGAAGCGTCTTTCCGAATATGCTTCTCGATTGTCGGCCTTCTTGTTATGGCCGAATTCTCACTATATGTACTTACAGATCGACACCAAAGTCGCTGCACTCGAGGAGGGCGCCTGAAGTTAGTTCGTCATGCATTAGGGTGTACACGTCTTGCCGGAGGCTTCCGTCATTAGGGGATAGACTCTATACAATTATTATCACTAGAGAAAGCAACGATTAGTGATGAAGAATATGGTATTACCTGCTAAATGCTGAAGTCAACGGAATTTCTGTCCCTACAGTAGATGCTTTGATACACGGCGACGGACGCAACAAATCCCTCATGAGGGACACGTCTAGAGTTTGTTCACATCCACGTTGGTCAGATTTGCCTCTTGAATCAGTGCAGCCTTCCTATCGTTACGAGGAACAGCTCTGAATTTGAACGGATGAGGCATACTAGAGTCTGTTGCGTCAGCCCGCTTTATATATTTGAAAGTAGGTACTTACCGAATATGTCCATCCAAAAATTTGACTGGAGGTAGCTCATCCTCACCAAGTTCATTTTTCACTGGTAAAATGTCGAATGTCGCGAGTATGGACGCCATATACATGAACAAGGATGCCATAGAGAAATGGTATCCGGGGCATATACTGACCATCGAGTGATATAAGTGTCGAAATCTTGTTTACGCAAGAAAGAGAGCGACGTACCGTCTGCCGAAACCGAAAGCTGCCCGGGAGAAGTCAGGCTCTGCCGGTCGATCGGGAGAGTCTTCGAATCGCTCGGGCCTAAATTCTCCAGGCTCTTTGAAAAGGTTTGGGTCGTGCATAATGGACCTTGAGGCGAATCAATAGGGGTCAGTGATGAGCTAAGGGAATATAGGACAAGTAAACTACCACATATTCGCCATGACGTATGTCCCTTCAGGGATTCGATGTCCCATATAGATCTGCACAGAACGGTAAGTGGTGAATAAAACCGAATGCAGATTCAAGAACACGCACGTCATCTTTATCCGCGCAGTGCGGTATGATTGGCACGACCGTAATGAAGCGCAGAGTCTCCTTTATGATATTATCAATATATGGAAGGGATTCTCTGTCCTCCAAGACTGGAAGACGATCTTCGCCAATGACGGCGTCGATCCTAAGCTGGGCTTTTCTCTGTATTTCTGGATGCCGTGTCATCATAAGCAGGAACGTGTTCACGACAGATACGGTCTAATCTTGCAAGTCAGTCAATACTGCTGCGTTTGAGTCGTGCTTACGACTTACCGTGTCAATTGTACCGACGTAGATCGCTGAAGCTGCGATCCAAAGGTTCTCAGCTGTTCTCCCCGAAACTGTGTTTCCGTCGGCGTCAAGCATCATGCTTGCCAACCATGAATCCGGAGCCTTCCCTTGCAACTAGAAATTTAAGTTATTTTAAATCGAACAGCGTGAAATGCATCATATCACTCGTACCACTGACGAACGTGTAAATTCATATGGCGCGTGTATAGCTTTCTCGATGAATTCGTGCGCTTCGGCAGCCCACCGTTTGAAGCCGGCAAATGGCATCCACGAAGGTACTTTAGCCACTATGATGCAATTCGATTAGAAATCAGGCTAAAGAGTAATTACTTTGCATTTCCAACATACGGATAGGAAACGAATCACAAAGCCACCGCCCCGGTGCAGATGCCTCCGATGTGATGCGAGTCATCTTATCGACCAGCATGATGTACGGATCTCCCTCAGTTGCGCAGTCGATCCCATAGGTCAACTTCAGCATGAGCGAGCCAACCGCACTATCAAAAACACGAGAATCAGTGAGCACGACATATAGAAAAGACAACGGCACTGACAATTTGATATGTTCGAGGCCACGGTCAGGCTTTTCCAGAAGAGAAAGAAGAAGCTTTCTATTGACCGACAAGGACACTGGGTAATTGGAGGAAAGATTGTTCTTGCCGATCCATAAATCCATGACGCGCCTGACCTCTTTGAGACGTTGTCCGTATTTCAAGAACAGAACAGAATTCTGATCGCGACCGACGAGCTCTCCAGCCATAACCTACAAATAATGATAAACTGGATTACCGCAGTCAAGGTTCCCGAGCGCGTACCAGATGAGGCCTGGTGCTGTAAGTCGCAGATCGCTTGACGAGAAGGTCGTTGACGACGTCCATGGTATTCAGGACAACGAATTGTCGCCCAAAAACATGGAAATATATGATAGGGCCTTTACACAATGAAATTTTAATTAGATCGTAACGAGAAAAGTGCGCGTCTCTAACCGTAAGATTTGGCCCAATCTCCATAAGTGAGATGAAAATCTTCTTTCGGAAGTTGGTGAAAGTTTCCTACGAAAGGTAGAGGTTTGGGCCCTTTGGAGTTGTCGGATGAGCGAGCAAATTCGCGTTCGTAAAGCTTCGCACATTTACCTGGAGGTAACGGGTGCCGAGCCAAAGTGTCCCCTCGAGTCCCTTTGCAGGTACGGAGAAGCCATACTGCGACGCTGACAGAGATGATAGCAAGTACATCTAAAGAACAGGTGTGAAAATTCAAGAGTGAGATCACGGTAGGGACATGCCAGTGCTCGAGCATGATAGAGGGACGTGTCGTTGTCAGGCCTCAACGCCTCAACGTGCCATCCTTCATTGCGACGCTCCTTTTAATTCCAGGAGCAATTAGCATTCGAACCTTGCGTGAACTCGGAGGCTTGAAATTTGGTATCTAATGCTTACCAGCTGTTCGACGTGTCACGTTGACGATAGGTTTACGATTTAAGTTCGTCGAATGACCATGTAGTGGTATTGTTGGGACCCAAAGAGTTGTTGTAAAACCAACGAGGAGTTATCCATTGCTTCCGTCATTATCTTCGATTTGCTGCCATGTGCCATTGATCCCATCGGTCTGCTATATACACAGATATAACGGTCAATGAGAACGATATCATGATGCTGCGAATACGTCTCTGCACGGTTCAGGACAAAATACCAGAAACGTCAGCGGAGTAATCACGGAACACCCGTAATTTGGACTCACGTCTTGAACCTCATGATTACTCCGTTATCCCCTCTCCTGTTGCTTCTGCCGGTACAATTTTTTAGTGCTGACAGCGTATTGAACGTACAGAAGTGGTAGAGAGTGATGAAGTTCTAGTTGAGATGAACCAGAGTCGCCAGCCAGAGCTAGTAAATAGAACCAAACAAAGCCAAAGTGATGAGGAATGCCAGCGAAATTTTCAGAGCAGCTTTCGTTCCTCGTTGACATTTACTTGGTCCTTCGCCTGCTACACGATCTACCACGTCTCAAAAGAATATGAAATCTGAATGCATCTGCAAATCTCAACGTTGCAGGGATGTCTGAACTCCAACTTCAAGTTTGCTGTCAAGACTCAAGCTTGTACTCAAGATCGAGCCGTTTGCCAGTCGCATTTTCTCGTCAAAACGATTTAACAAGTCTTCAAGCAATCGCTTGAAATCACGGTGCTTCTTGCGGCTTGGTTGTGCAAGAACATGGGTGGCGCCTCTGTTGACTTGATCGCCTTTGCCGCCTCTTCGATCCCAACTCAACATCAGTGACAAGCTATTGGAAAAGCAGCTATGTTTCTCACTTGTACATTCAAAGCTAGTAAGATTGTTGGAGGGCTATGTGGCGCTATTAGAAGCGATTTTTCTGGGACGATGGACGGGGGGAGGAAGCTGTGGACTTCGAAGTCGGATTTGCTTCGTGTGTATGGTGTCCTCATCCCCTGTGATATGTTTGATTAATTGAACCGTTAACAGGTAACGAACGGACATGTACGGTTCTTGCTCTTGAACGCCGTCGACTTCTTCGCGAACCGTCGTTGAAAATCGATTCTGCGGACTGAGGTCGTTCTTGAGGTTTTCTATTGGTTGCCCTGTGGATTTGGTTCATTCGTGAGCTGGAAGTTGGAACTCACATAATACAGCGCCATTTTCAAGACCTTCGCTAAGATTGCGCCGCCCGACTGGATTATTCCGAGGAGAAGTGGGTGCCGATGTACATCCGACCTCTTTTACAATTACAGATCCGAGATACCTTGAAATTATCGTCAGAAGTAACTCATTTTGTTCTTATTCTTTAGAAAAGAGAGCGGGTGCGCTTCTTCTGACTTGAATGGACTTCAATCAAGTTTATTGTTCAACGTTCAACGTCCGATTTCACATTCTCATTTCACCTGCCACTAGGTCGCCTCACTCAGAAACACGGGAAAGCTGCACTCGAACGGACGTTCTAGAACTTTAGACCGGGACGGTCGGTGCTGGTGTGTCCTATTCAATGCATCGGGCGCCTGTTTAGATCGACTTCGGTGTGAGTGCTGGTCAATCTGGTCACATCACTGGAGGCCCTTCCATACGCGTGGTGTTCAATATTCAAGGGCACATGTAGAAAGCTTGCAGAATTCGAGTTGTTTGAACTCGACCGCCCGGCGGACGAGCTTCCGTACAGAGCACATAATTACAACACGTAAGTCACTGTCAAATGTCACGAAGCATGTACTCTTGACGGCGAAGCTCGGTGCTGGCTGAGCAGAATTTAAGATACAGCCGGCAAGTCGCCGACGAAATTAAGAACAAAGAACACCTGTTTGGTTTAGAGCTGGTTTTGAGTTGTTCGCGGAGAGAAACGAACTGTATCTCTTACGCAGGGAATGAAATTGCGAAGGGTGCCTGCTCCGCAAAGTTTCCCTTCCATAAGCAGACATAATGGTCCATGCCATAACTGAAGGAACTCACGGGAAGCTTTCCAACGACGATTATGATAGCAATCTTCAAAGCTAGCATGCGCTTGAGAAAAGCGTGACTGAGATGAGTGAAAGATCCTCACAAAATGTCACCTTTTAAACATGTTTTCATTGAAAATGAGCTCTTAAGTAAAATCGGACTAATACGCACGATTAGGAAGGTTATGCCGTCATGAAACAAGATATCCGACAAACGCTGGGTAGCCTTTCGAGGTCGGGACCATGCATTGATGACAAAAGCTGTCAGTGATAGCAAATCTATTCCAGCCTGCAGAGACTGTAGTTGATATAGCGAAAGCTTGTAAGTTTGGGGGAAAGGGAAGGGTAGAAGTAAATTACTCACATAAGAGACGAAAATTCTTATATGGAAAGGGGGTGTGTTTGCTATGAAGCACACCTTCGTGACGCCGAAATCTTGGAAAGTGAGATGTTCTCCGCCTTCCCAGAATAAAATATGAATGAGGCGAACGTCGATAAGGTACAGGGTCACGTACCAAGTAAGGAGTGGACTGATAGTCCAATGAAAATGATTGAGCTGCAGTAAAGGATTGCTGCAGCCGAGCAGAAAGCATACGCCACGCCACGCCTCCAGTTCCATGAACTACAAATAACGTATAATATAAGTCCTATCAAGCAATCAGATATCTATCAGATCCTGGGGGGAGTAAGGCGCTGTCTTACCATCTCCACATGCGGCCAAAACAGCATTCATAGCGAAAAGTGCGATCACGATCCCGTGGCACCTTGAGATATGTGATTCAAGAAAACAGTGGATAGTGATGCATCGTCGGAAACACACTGGAAATCAGCCTTTAAGTGAAGAAGCCCTTTTCAAAAATATTGACCATACCCATCCGGTTGTCAGGTCAGTAGGAGGCATGACTATAAAGAAAGGAAAGCGTATAGACTGTCAGAAATCTCGATACAAAGCTGGTGAGGAGTCAGGGTAGTACGTCACGTACGTGAATAGAGGATATTGGACTGAGATTCGCGTCTTGAGAGTTCCACGCTATACCAATAACGAGAACCTTTAAAACCGATCATCAGTGGGTTCGCATGGACGGTCGGTAAGTCGGAACTTTTGGAATATCGGAATCATGATGGTCTTGTCAGAGACTTGTTCACCTCGCACCTGTTGATCGGAGTCCATCATAACCAGGAGAGAGATGGGCTGTTCTAGTCGCTGAACCTCTGCGATTCATCGAGCAGCTGTCACTTCATCGATACCCAGGAGAGAACAAGGTCTGAGGTCAAAAAAAAAACGCATCTGAACCAAACGGATTTCTCCGTTGGCCGAGCGGCGACGATTTCGTTCCACCGTTTACCGGTTAGTTTCTTGTCGAGCCTATTTTTGCATGATATCCACGAACAAACAGCATACAGAGGCAATAAGAATGCGCTAAGAATCCTCGAAGTCGCGCGAAGCCTCGGATCAGGGGCAATACAGTATCTGGTGCTTAACGATCTGCCGGCGTTAAGCCTTCCTCGTCGCGCCGTACTCTTCTACACTCCTGGAGGTTTTCCGACTAGCTGTAGTTTAGACACAGATAGGTAATTCACGGTTTTAGAGCTTACTATTCAACGTCTTTAACTCGACACTGAAACTTTCATCCGTTTCCTGGGTGCGCACCACCTTCGCTCCCACATTGATCTTGGGGAAATCCTGAGATAATGTGTTCGAAGCCACCTTTCGCATATTCAGAATAAGTCGCGCGGATAGTATGCTATGCAGGACACGCTGGAGCCTGACGGTGATTCATCAATAAGTAGATTGACTTCTGTACCAACAGATAAGAAAGACGCACTCAACCAGCAAGTCGTAGTAGATGTTCTGTGCGAGGCGAATGAGCGAATAGTGAGTTTGCGACGAGTTCTTACTCACTAAACTCCGCACGGAGAATATGATCACGTTCGCCGTCGATATGGCTAAACAATTGGATAACAACAGGAGAATATCGCGTGAGCTCTTCATAGCTGGATATCGGGGCGCAGGACTTACTTAGAAGGCACACAAAATAAAGAGTACCTGATGGACGAGTTATGAACATTGTCTCGAAGAGCTACTGTAGCATAGCTATCACTCACCATCCTTGTATAGTGTTTTTATCAGAGGACTATTGGTATGTCTCCCTGCGACGATTATTCGTTTTAGTCTATCGAGCACGTCGTCTGCAAAAGAGTTAACTTACTCACAATGGTTGACTGCGGCCAAAAAAGCCAGAGATGTCATGACTTTGAATTGTAAGAAATTCCATTTCAGCAAAGATCAGTTATTTTAGATTCCAGAATCGACCTACGTGCTTCCTGCACCATGAGGTTAACGAAAGGAATGAATATCTTCGTCTTCGGCACGCTTGGCAGACATGGTATGAGAGTCGGAACCGGGGAAGGTGAGACTGTTGAACACGGTCTTGTTAGAGTGGCCCTCTCTTTAGTAATTTTGGTTGTGCATACACTTCAATGCATTGACTGAATTGTATGTAATCCATGCGTCCGGTGCATCCGTACCCTTCAAGCGAAGATGAACCTCGAAAATACGAAATTCTGAATGAAAGTCATTATTCATACCACGTGTACCACAAGAAGTATTGCAAGAATGATTCGAGACCTTCTCCACAAGGCATATGTGCGTGTCGCCAGAATTACTGAATGTGACGTGCATGAGTTATGATTCAACAGCATAATGCGGTTGACCCACTTTCAGCTAGAATTATGCCTCCAAACGCAAAGTCTGAAGGGCAGTCGGTTAGAAAAACGATTCAAAACATAAGCGTGTGTCTTACATGTTGATAAAGAGTAGACGGTATGACATGTCTGAGTTCAATCAAGTAAATTCGAGCGCAAATGTCAATCTGGACAAATATTACCTGTGGTCGCAAATCATCATGGAAGAGATCTATATTTGCGCGACGTAAGCGATTTGCTTTCAAGTTCATGGCACCAGTTCTGATAGACATACAGACGAGCATTGATGTTATGTCCACAAGCACTAGATAACGTGTTGCAAGGTACATCACGGTCCCGATATTCCATCGCTTTCGCCAAATCAGCGTTACCTTTGCAGCACAGTCCATTTAGCATTGAAAACGAATCATGTACTGAGACGTACCTCGTCTCCAAGATTCAGGAGTGTATCATAAGCCTATGTGGCCAAAAACATCCTTCAGCTTTCGTTCGAGTTGATTAATTTGACACTCACAAAAAGTGTAATACTGGCGGCTTCGTCAAATCATTAACTTATTGGGTGTCTGGAATCTTGCGCGAAACTCCCACCGTTCAAATTCTGATATAGTTCAAGTTGCCTTTTAACAATACGAGGAACTCCAAACTTGCAAACGCACCTTAGCCATTAGTGCCTTGCGTAACAGTCGGATCCCCGCCTCGATTTCGGCCATGATATCGAGACTCTGACTTGGTCGTTACCTCGTTCGAGCTCGGTCAAATCGTGCAATACGTGGGTACTCCTTTTGAAGCCCCCTCCAAAGTGACATATGACCTTGCCGACTATTAGACTGCCTTCCGAGCCTTGCTTCATCAGCGCCCTAGAACTCCCAACCTAAGAATACACACCTCGAGGTGATCATCGAGGACTTGGATGATCGAAATCTTCAAATCAAAGTGTAACGGGAACGCCTGTAGTTGACAGTGCAATCGACTGATCATGATGTGTCGTGGTCGCACACATCCAGAATTTTGGTGTATGTTTCGAAGCCTGCCTTGGACAAACCGCGGATCGATTTCATCGCCGCTATCTTCCCATGAAAGACGCCAGAAGGAATAAATGGAGTCAACTGTTCCGCTGAGGACATCCTGAATGCAATTTAGGACTCTTCGCAGCCGTTTATCACCGGAGATGTGCTTCTACAAGTCGTTCACCTGAACGATGAACTCGCTACCGACAACGCTCTTCACAGACATTCACAATTCTGCATTCACGAGTCGAGATGTCGAGGCACTCATCGAGCTAAATGACATCCGGACCCGGCCTAAGAGAATTCGAGGTCACCAACGAACCGAATCCCAGTGTCTTCCTGTTATGTTGATTCACGTAGACTCGGAAGTCGTCCGTCAGGAAGGTGGACGCAATCGGGCCCTATGAGGTAGTACGTTTGATACATCTTCTATGAATCTGATCGGAGCACAAAGACATACCGGAGCCTCGATATAACAATGCCATTGGCTATCCTAGATGCTTTTGAGAAAGAGCTAGCAACAGGCCGCCTATGCCATTGTATGTCATCATCCGAAGAGTAATCTATCATTTGATTCGCACGGAAACGCGGCCATAAGACAGCAGTTCAACAAAAGTTTTAACTGCGAGCATAAGAAATACGCACGATGAAGGATCTATTCTCGTCATTTGCGATGTTTTTGATCGGTTCTCACATGGAAAAGACCAGGGAGGCATTGGAGACGAGAAAAGTGATTGAAGAGTAAAATTCTGCGGTTGACGAAGCACGGCGATGAGCGTAAGCATATTCGTAGGGAGTTCGGATTCACAACGGCGGCTTCAAGTAGTGTCGAATCCCAGTGACCACCTTGCGGCCTTGAAAAGAGGTTATCAGACAAGAAAGCTTAGAGTTGAGAATGATTGGGACGCACTTCTGACCGGGCAATTTCTCGTCTTCCAAAGACGTTTACACCTCTTCCTACCCGGCTCATCGAAACCAGTTTGCTTCGGAGCAACCTCCCCCTTCCCACTACATATTCGCGATGCGTGAGCTCCTTAAGCCATCGAAGGCCTATCCAGCAGCTGACGAGTAACTTGCTTTAAACGCTGACGTTCGGAAAGCGTGGATCGAAAACGCACCGGCGACTTCGTTACTGAATCCAGATTCTCCCTAGTCGAAATCTGCCGCAACTCCAGAGGAAGATGGATACATTATATTGGAGAATATGAAAGAGCGCGAATAGCGTCAACGGCGAAAGGTTGATTCGTCAAGGAACATGTTGAAGACGACGACGACGACGCGTTTCGCATTTGACAGCGAGCTCGGCCAATGCCGGCGCGTACGAACCACAACTCGACCATGATCATACTCGTGAATAGTAATTGTTGTTACCTCGCAACTTCGTTCAGCGCGCGGTGCACATTTTGAGGGAGGGATAGAGTAAGAGCTCGAAAAGTAGAACCGGCACGCTGTCCTGGCGTATTCAGTCATGAAGCTGAACAGATTTCTCCATCTTTATTGAACCGGGCTGCTCGATTTTCTCCGCGATATTTGTTGCTCTGCCTTTCGTCACCTTCTCGTCGTGTTTCTGTCCGTATGACGCTAAAATACATACTACCTACAATGTAAGGCCTATTATTTCCAGAATGCGTTTGAAATGAAATTATATGCCGCTTTAAATGTATTACACACGCCGGTGCATTGCCAGCAACGGTCTGTCAAGGAATCCTCCGTCCCACCACCGTCTTTAGGAAGCTGAAAGTTTTGAAGCTAAAGATATCTCAGAAGGGGAGTGTCGTGGATCGAGCATGGACTTACTATGGAAAGAATCTAACTTGAAACTGTCGCTTTCGTCTGTCGCTTGGGAATTCGGGATCCGCCCGCCCACACGGAACTTGGGAAATTCCTGAGACGCAGTGTTTGAAGCGACCTTCCGCATATTGAGGATAATTCGTGCAGATAAGATACTATGCAGGATGCGCTGCAGTCTGCCGGAAGATCAATACGTGACCCTATATGAAAAGGGAAGAAGACGCACTCGATTAGCAAGTCGTAGTAGATATTCTGAGCGAGTTGATTCAGTCAATACAGAGCTTGCCACAAGAAGATCGCAACTCACCAGGCTCTGCACTGTGAATATGACGACGTTCACTGTTGATATTACTTTATAGGGAAACATCGCGTGAGCTCTTCTGAATGAGGATTTTGGAATGCGTGGCTTACACAGAAGGCAAACGAAATAAAGGGTGCCTAATGATGCACGATAAGCTGACGAAAAGGTCCTATTCGCCACCGTAACTCACCGTCTCTGTATATTGTTTTGATTAGAGGACTATTGGTATGTCTCCCTGAGAAAATAAATCAATTTCAGTCTATCATTCGCCCCTACTTCACGAAGGACGAGAATTACTCACAGTGGTTAATGGCGGCTAAGAATGCAAGAAATGTCATGACTTCAAGTTGCAATGATTTCGAAGTCAGCTGCGAGTTGGGCCAGAGCCCGGAATCGACTTACCTGCTTCCTGAACCATGAGGTTAATAAAGGGAATAAACATCTTCGTCTTTGGCACGTTCGGCAGGCAGGGTATAAGAGTTGGAACCAATGATGGCGAAACTGAAATTCGCGGATGGTCAGAGCGGTCTATTATTTTCTTCCAGTGAACGATCGAGTCTCTGAACATACATCTCAACGCGTTGACGGATTCAATCGTTAACCACGTGTCCGGGATGTCCGTACCCTTTAAGCGAAAATCAGTTTTTAGACAGCAGAATCTGAATACTGTACGTACCAAGTGTACCACAAGAAGTATTGCAAGGATGATTTTAGACCTCTTCCACAACGCATATGTGCGCATCGCCAGGATGACTGGGTGAAAAGCGCATGAGTAATAATATCAACATAGTGGGTCTTACTCACTCTCGGCCAGAATGATACCCCCGAACGCGAAATCTAATAGCAGTTGGTTTGAAATCCACGAAAATCATGCAAGTGTATCTTACATGTTGTTATAGAATAGACGGTATGGCACGTCTGGAATTCCCATTGAGAAAGATCTCGACAGAAGAGCAGTTCTGGACTGATTTTACCTCGGGGTTCATATTTGCGTGGAACAGATCTGCCGAAAAGTATGGGCGACTTGGACTTAAAAACATGGAGAGTGACAACAGTGGACTCACAGACAAGCATTACGGTAATATCTATAAGTACCAGGTATCGTGTCGCAAGGTACATCACAGTGCCGATATTCCATCGCTTGCGCCAGATCAATGTTACCTGAACAAATTATCAATTGAACGTCGAAACTAGAACTCGAGCAGAATGGTACCTCATCCTCGAAATTTAGGAGAGAATCGTAGAACTGTTGTAAAGTATAAGTCCTTCATTAATATCATGTTCGAGTCGAGCTCAATACTTACGTAAATCGCGGCGCTGGCAGCTTCGTCGAAATCAGCACCTCGTCGCATGAAAACTCGTATAGAATCGCTGACCGTTTAGGCTCTGTTAAGGCCCCGAGTTGTATTTAGCAATAGTTTGACGAGCAGATTCAAACTCCCGGGCGCACCTTGGCCATTAACAACTTGCGCAATAGCTCCAGCACGACATCGATTCCACTGACAGTCATCCTTCCCGTCCAAACGTTGAGCAGGCCCTCCCGTCGTTCGAGCTCCATGCAACAGCGGGGCAGTCCTTTTTATCAGCTTAGGAGCCAAGGCTATCTACCTTGAGCAGATCATCGCCGACGTGATCGACATCAGAGGACGGCGGTAACGCCTGAAAGGTAGTTGATCATGCCGTGTACTTGCCGCATGCCGATGTCCCTCGGTCAGGTCCAACATCTTGGTGCAGGTTCGCCTCGACGCGGATCAGGATTATCACGCCGTTCACTTTCTTTCAAAGGCACCAGAAGGGGAACTTTCAATCACCTGGTCCCTTTGAAGACGGCTCGAATGGAATTCGGCACTCTTTTGAGCTGTTCGACACGCTTCCTCAAAGTCGCGATGTTCTTTGAACTCGCATAGATAAAGCGTGTCATTCTCGACTTAGCTATCTTTTCATTCTTGCGAAAATTCCAAGTACAGATCTTCTAGCTCTGACCCAAAAGATTCAAAATCAATACTTGCGGAGCGGATGTTCAAAACAAACCTTAATAACTCAGAACCCAAGTTCCAGACTCTTCATATTCGGCCGACTCGATGCATGCGCTTGTCCACTCTCTGAGCAGTACCTGAGATATAAGCGCCCCGTTGCGGTCGAGATCAAAGACATCGTGAACCTGCAGCACATATCCAGCTTCACTCGACGGGTATAGGTCTTCAGAACTTGCGAAAAACATACATGGGGAAGGTGATCGCAATCGGGGCCTGACAAGCAGTATGTTCAATACTTCTCGGACGAATCTGATCGGGGCAAAAAGGAAACATACTGGGGCCCTTGATATAACAATGAGATTGGCTATTTTCGAGGCTATACGGGGAGAGAAGCGATCAGTCGGCAGCTTGTGTCACTAGACCTCGACTTACAAAGTGTGATCTACAGTTTGGTTTGCGAAAGCACGCGGTCAAATGAGAAGACTCTATACCGAACAAAAGCAAGCCACGTACGACGAAGAATGCGATCCCATCGTTTGCAAGGAGTCCAAAAAGACCTTGCGTGATAGAGCGAGGCCTTGACAGTGCATTGAGGATGAGGAACGTGATCAAGTAAAGTTCCATGGTTGTCTTGACTTCATTATTAAACGACGATGGGTTTGCAAGCGTGGAAACTCACATTGACGTAGAAAGCTCTCGTGTACTCCGGAGGGACATGTGTTACATTGCATGTCTTGAATTTTCCGAGGTTTAGGAAACTGAGAGTATTATCTCCTAGTAAAAGACGGCTGATAAGTTTAAAGACAAACAAGTATTCACGTCATGAAAAAACGAACTTAAGAACTGCGAGATGCATAGTCCTAAAGAGATTATTGATGCGAGCAATATCAAGGCCCAACCGGCAATTAGCGACCAGGTCACACTCTTTCGCCAATCCCAAGCGCAACATATCACGTATATGACAAGTCCTATGAGTGGTTTGTTGCTATCAGCATCGCGTACTCTCATCGAAATCTCGCGTACCTTCTCCACACATGCTGACCAGCAGATTCGAGACAATCAGCACCGCGCCCGAACCAATGCACCTATGACACAATGCGTTAATTCGAGGTTAAGGCACGCAAAGAATCGCTTCACTATAAGACTCATTAGTATTCTTGACTGAGGCTCGAATCACTGTGAACCTTACCCAATTAGTCGAGAGAGTCGCAACAGGGAAAGATACTGAGGATCAGTTTCAATACGATCCACATTACGTGTGTGACGATGCACCTACCAACGCATTGGTATATAAGCATTGACATCATCATCCCATATCTGTTGAAACAGAACGCGCTGCGGAGAACTTTGCTTGGTTGGTACTCGAATGTCCACATCACTGACATTTCCTCCCTAATTGTGAGGACAATATCGTACGTCAGTATAGATAAACCCGCAACTATCAAAATAGATGCTTAGATATGAGAAATAAATGGGGCATAAAGATGAAAAGAAACGTACGTGAAACATAACGAGCAGTAAACAGCAGTCGAACGGCCTCACTAATTGTGTCTATCAAAGAGATGGCCGAAGAGACATTCATGATGGTCGAGTCTGGTTTTGTCGGCGGGATTCCAGAGGACACGAAGACCTTGGGTACTTAAACACAAAATTAGCGAGTCGCGAGAGTGCCTCAAGCTATATGAAGTACCTTCACCATAAAGCGCTACTGAAATCATGATGCTGGTGCTCCCAACCCATTCCCGTTGCTTCACGATGGTGATGGTGGGAGATTCGGAATGTCCTTCTGATCCACAAGCCAGTGCGCGGACCTTCCCAACGTTAATCGGAGAGGATCGAAACGCTCCTTCGAGAAACTCGGAGGTGCGAAGAATCTTGGAGTCGAGGTCATATGCCTGCCAGTGGGTATCAGTGCTCTATCGACGACCCGCGCCTTCTTGAATGGGACTCTTCTTGCGCATCAAATGCCCACTCGAGGTAGGACGCAAGACTTACCGCTGCTACCTTAGGCCGACGAGCACGACCTCAGCACAGACGTCTTTGGATGCTTGACGTTAAACCCTTTGGGACTCATTGCGCTTCAAAACTTGCGGTGAATAAGCAGTGAATGCCATTCTGAACGATAAAGCATTCGCACCATAAAGCCATCGCTGATGAACGAAGGTCGCGGTCGCAGTCGTTGGCTTCGCATTCGCAGGGATTCTTCCGGTGGTGAGACTTCGAGAGTCATCAGACGACTTCGTAAATGGATAAACTGACAAAATAGCTCGCTAAGATTCGGAAGATGATTTGGAAGAATTATTGAGACGAACTTCTGATCTGGAGTGCCTTCATCATGGGGGGATTCATGGCCTTCATCGTGTCTCCCATTCCTCCGCGCACTCTTTCAACTCAATTCCCCACTTCCGTCTTCTCCAGATCCCTTTCTTCCCCACTCGCACCGTGCGTTTCCATCGATGAGCCATCGTAAATAGCACCCTTCACAATCAACTGTGCGATATTGTGCATCTAAAGGCGAGGCGTGCCCGCCGTGCAGTGGACACAATGGCAACTGCGATCAACGACAAATGAGACTCACATAGTCATGGGTCGAAATAAAGCGCTCACAGTTCCATCGCTCTCCAAATCGACTTGTCTTTCAAGATCCAAAAGATGAAATAGCGCGAATAGTCATTATAGTGTCAACGAAGAATAGCGAAAGGCACGCCAGTGGAATATTCAGATTTTTGCTTTATTTGTACCTATTTGTGCTTAGTGCATTTACCGCAAAACCGTTGAAAGCTCACTCTCTGTGTTACAGTGTGTACTTCCACCACCATCACCACTACGCCATGCTGTTCCATAGCACCCCGAAGATTCTGAAGAATGGCGCGAACGACCTGAATATTGCATCGACCGACTCCAGTCCGTCCACAATCACTTGGCCTCTGGCATCCGAGGATCCTGCGTTCCAAACATACAAGCACCTTTTTTTCCACAAATATGGTCACGGAACCCAGCGCGATGAGATGTTTCCTTAAATTCGTGGAAGATTATGGATGCAAGAGACAAGTTGAGCGATCACCCTTGGGAACTCGCGGGAAATCAAATGGACATCTTAGGCGACGTATTTAGACTCGGAGCCCCGTCCAACCAGTAAAGCAAAGCAACGAGATCAAAGACTCCCGCCGTGATGCGGTTCTCAGCGATCGGTGAGATCATATTGAAGCTAGCCTGAGACGATGTCGCCGTACAAGTGATGCGCCTTTGATCGAAAGCATTCTTGACGTCGGCGCAACATCTGTGCAGTGAAGCCCATTGTCAGTAACGAAGACAGAAAACGCGGTCGACCCAGCAGGCAATATCTCTGAAGCTTCTACATACCTTGCGAAAAGAGCTTCGACGGGCGTGCTTATCTCAAGTTTAAGGACGGATGGCAAGCTCAGGTGAGCGAAGAAGTGAGTTATAGTGCCTTAGACCATCCATTACTCATTTACTCATTGAACCAGTGAAAGATCTTCGCGCAGATCTTCCTCCTCAATACACCCGAATTTCTCAAGAAATCTATGTTTATTACTCGTGTCTCGTTCATGAAACAGTTTATGGGCATGTTGCCCGTACGAGTATGCCTGCACCCTCCGCTTTCGAGGACAATGGATCTCTGGCGAAGCTGAAGAGCATCCAGATCTGAAATTTCTCCCCGAATGATTCAGAAGAATACCTCAGCGATCATTACTAACCGCCTCAATCAGCAAAACTTGCAGCGTCGCTCAGGATTCTTCCCAGTGCAGTCGACTGGTTTTCTCAAATGGATGTGCATGCATCTCAGAGCTATAAAGACTGGCCTGAACTCATTCGTAAAGCCTCAAAGCGGCTTCGACCGTTGAATTCAGAGCAACATGGCCAACCTGAACAACACCGTCGGCACGGTATTCATCGGCAGTCTCTTGTCCATGCTGTCAGTCGACCCATTCCTAGGAAGTTTCAATGCTGACCGAAATCCTTGATGATGCGCAGGCTGTTCGGCGTGACAATCACTCAGACTATCAATTACTTTCAAAGCGGCCATAACGACGGTTGGTTTGTCGTCTTTGTTGTACGTGCAGCATTCCGCCGCAGTGAAATAATTGATAAACCTAGACCAATAGGTGTTCCTATCTCTGTGAGGATATGCGTCGATAATCCTTGTCGGTTCGTTACCAATCCAAATTATGTCCAAGGCTCCTCGATATTTTGCACGCGGCGCTTGGAACACATGGAACATATTTGTACGTGCTACAGTGGTATTCGTGGTGAAATTTCCTGACAAGCTCCATAGATATGTGGTCGGTAGCATCGGTAACCCCGAAAACTTGATTCTCATCCCCTGGTGAGTGTTTTTCTCGGCGATATGAGGATGAGAAAATCTCATGTCTTCGAAGGTCCTTTGTGGTGAGCTTCGTCTCTATTAGAATGATCTCTTCTTTTTTAATCTCACAAATACCAGGCACTCATTATAGTTACGGTAAGCCTCGAGCATTATACATGTCAGGTATCAAGCATGTTGAACATATGACTAGTCATTCACTGTTGCGGTGGTGCGGTTGTAAGCAAATGTCTTCGCTTCTCCCTTATCACCATCTGATGTTCAATAGGCTTTTCGTACGGAGAATCTGGTACTGTGAGTTCTTCGATCATGCAGACGTTGTTCAAAGACATAAACGGCTTCGCATAGTAAGCAACAAAAACTACTTCGTGACGGGGATTCAGGTTCTATTCGGGGTCGCGGCGCTTGGTGAGCGTCTCTCGCAATGCATGAACCCTACTAATGCTTTTACAAACGCAGCTGTCGGTATCTGTGAGTATATTTTCCTCGTGTGCGGCATGAGTTTCGTCACTCAATTACGTTGAAGGTGCTGGTGTCCGGGCGTAAGTTCTCCTCAATACAGATTTCCTAGTCTGCGCCGTGCCTAACTAGTCATCGCAGGTTCTCTCTTTCAACATTCCAGAATGTGGATGACACACCTGTGAGTGCGATTCCTCCTTTGAACTTTGATTCTGTCATTCACTTTTCTTCAAGTGGCTCATCTACACGACGACCGGATGCGATTTGCTCTCGGATACTTGCATTGCGTGCACCTTGTATTATTATCTCTATCGGGGCTCCACTGGGTTCAAAGGGTACGAGTTTTCAACTTCACTTCAGTTGCTCGCTCTTCACATGATAACTGTTTCGCAGAACGTCGAAGTTGCTCCACAAAATAGCATTATACGTGGTTGGTACAGGTGTTTTGACAGTGTGAGTATCTTAGAGAATTGAATGGAGTAACCGACGCACTGACACGATCTATCAGTATCTGGGATATTTTAGAGATCGTGACGGTACGCTTCATCGATATATTGCAGTGAGATGTTTCTGACGTAACGATACCTTAGTACAAAACATCGAACACACTACTCTTTGGTGTTTTCTACATATCGTTATCAAAGCGCAAGTTCAATGTATTCCCGGTAACATATTCGATAACTGATCTCTTCTTGTATGCAGTCTACACCAATGCGCTCCTAGCATCGTGAGTGCTAAGCCTCCTCGACATGGAGTTTGTCACAGCTAACTCGACGTAATCCTCCGTCTTTAGACTGAATGCCCGACCTATGATACAAAGGAAAATGGAGCACAGCGTCTCCTACCTCAAGTCGTTCGGTTCTGAGGGGACTCGCCAGGGAAGTAAGGATGCTCGGGATCGCATTGTCAGGAACGACGTCGAATTACAGGTCAGTGTCAAGCAGATTCGATACTCATCTCGTCTGATTCGTCTCTTTTGAAACTCATAGTCCACGGTCATTACTTTGGGTATGAACAGTCACAGCGAGAGCGGCACTCTCACCATCGACGAAACTGCGACGCAATCCTCGGAGGTGAGAGATTGTTCAGGTACACGTGTCTCACTGATCTGAGCAAGGCATTGCATTCAACAGAAAGTGATGCAGTTATAAAAAACGAAACTCGGATTTCATGAACGAGAGATGGTGACTGATGTTGAGATACAATGTAAGAAATTATTTGTGAAGTTTTCGCGCCAATCGAGTATGCAAGATATGCAAGGCAGTTTTCGTCGTTACCACCCTCGAATTTGTAACATATCGCTCATCAATTTATTCAGCAAACTGAAGAAGGAGTGATTTTTTTTCTGTGCGCTGAGGACACGACTGCCAAAAATCAATGTCCCGTGCAATGTTGAGGACACCTTTAAATTGGAAAGATCATGAATATGTAGTCGCTGTACGGGGTTGGGATCTTAGTTTGACGTCCTTTAGCTCCGATAACATATTGGCGAGTTAGTAAAGACGGATCGGGTTGGAACACGGCCGTATCGACAATACGATGACCTGTGAGTACCGAATACGATCGATGGTTTCTCGTGTCGCCATGAGGCTTTCATCAAAGCTCTTAGTTGTCGCGAGCCTTCCAATGCGATCTTTAGGAAGCAGCAATATGTACAGTTCGGAGATGGTATCATACGTGCAGTTCCCAGTGGACTTCCGATTCGATTCAAGGTTGCTCTGATACTTGTCGCCCTTAAAGATGCCGCCCTAGTTGTCAGCATCCTTGGGCTATGACTCATTCGTAAACCTCCTCTTACAACCCTATTCCGTATAATTGACGTCTTGAGGATGCATTATTCGCCTTCCAGCGATCAAAGCTTGAGGAAAATATGGTGCCGTGCCGTGACATTTCGACACGTGAAAACGAAAAGCTCGACCGCTTCACGTCACAAGTAGTTCAGTTTCTACTCTTCCTGAAAACATGAAGAACAGGTCATCAAACGGACTCGAGATGGCGAGAGAAGGTAGCAAAGAAAACTTGATCTCGAAAACTGTAGCGCCAAACCTCGGCCCGGACAAGGGATGCGCCGGTAGCTCCGAACATTCCCGGGCCGGCTTGTTTTGTTTCGGGCACGAGTCTCAGCCGAGCACAGCTTGAACAGTTCCTCTCACTCTCACCTTCAAAACATCGTGGTGCGCCATCGAAACGGGGAGAAAGGGATTGCTGAAACGCTGGCGGATGAAAGGCGGATCGAATGCTCGAAAATGAAGTCTTGCGTCCGTCCGCATTTTATTGCCACTGGCAAACGTTGAGCCTTTTTTTCCCGTTGTGGTACGTCATTCAATAAGTCGGACGGACGAACAACTATATCTGCAATGCTCAATGAATCACTGAAAATTTATTCGTCAAAGATCGGTTTGATAGATCACTTGCTACCAATGGAGTTTCGTTCTTGACAAGCATCGCCGAAGATTCGAACTTCAGCGCATTTCGTCCCTGGATCTGTGCTTGTGACCTTCATATTCGACCTAAAAGTGCGTCGTTTTCGTGAGCACGTCTCTTCAACATATGTTATTACAAAAATCACAGATAGATGTCGCTATTCTTGTCTTTCAAGGCAAACCGGCGTGGTTCGGCTCACTGGCAGGTCAGATTTCAGTGATGAACACGATTCGAATGGCGATGATCGGATGGCTCTAACCCGCCCATACGGTACTTTTTCAAATAGAGACACATTCGCGAAGCTCACGCTAAATTCAATAGACACCAGTGAAGTATCATCTCCAGGATTGGGGTCGTATTTCATCAGGCTCTTGTCTTCTGCTTTGAATCTGCAGATGCTATCTACGGTTCGGTGTCCGTTTCGGTGTCCGTTTCGGTGCCGTGCTCAGGGGATCGAAGCCACTGGGCTAACAAAGGAGAAACCGATCGCTTCTAGGGCGGTGTTGGATTGTTGATCATGCTCTGATTGAACCGTAAGTCTCCTGTGACTGCATTCATCTAGACTTGTTAATCTTCGAGCAGATTCTTAGGACTTATTGCCTTGGGCGCCATGGGATGCACAGTCACAGGCCTGACTTCTGTGCTCAACTCTGAAGCTCTCAATCACGATCATGATCCTGGGCGATTCCCTTTCATGACCATGGAAACTCCGCTATTCTCCCTTATGCTAGCTACAATGATGCATGATGATCGGCTCAAAGCACGTATAAAGTCAGCAGAGACCAATCCTCGAAGACTACAGTGCGAATCATGACGACTCTAGGTAATACTGTGGGCGCGATATTTGTGGGATGTCTCCTCTCAATTCTGTGGGCAACCTCCTTAGTTTCGCAGCGTTGTCGCACTGACAGTTTCATGTCTTATAGTTTCTTCGGGGTTACGGTAACTCAGGCCGTCACATACTTCCAAAGCTCCCACTCCGATGGTTACTTCGTCCTCATTGTGGTACATTTATTCCTTATTTTTGTGATAAAAGTTTCTAAGGGCTTTGCTGGAAGGTGATACTTACTCTGTGAGTACTTTATCTCTGCCAATGCTTAACATTATTCTAACTGCGAGTTACATGTAAGACTTCTGGATTTATTGCATGTGGTGCTCGTCTCGCATGGTACATATATGTGCGGTCTATTCTGTAAAGTGCTAGGAGAATCGACTCATGTACATTATATAGGTACATGATCAACAGTATCGGCGACCCGTTGAATCTGGAAATGATACCCTGGTAAGTGCATTATACCGTTTGTGGAACCACTGTCTGACCATTAATGTAATGCCGTTAGGTCCTTTCTGGTCTGTGTATCGTCATAAAAATCTGACGCGCGCACTGACATTTATTATAATAATTAGGCCCTCGTTTTGATCGAGGTACTTTGAAACTGATTATTCAAACGCCGAGCCGCTTATTTTCGATCAAAATAGGCCTCGACCATCGTGATAGTTCGCATGTAAGAAGTCTGTTGTTCTGTCTCATGCACGCTGACCCTTTTACAGTCTCTTTATACGAAGGATTTGGTATTGTGAGCATTTCATCTCATCGATCAAGCGTCGTCTATTCAGCTGCTGTAGTGAGCAACAGAAATCTACTTGTTATTGGTGTTCAGGTTTGTCGACGCTGGGTCATGGTACATTTGAGCGGCTTGCTTATAGGATTATATCAGACAGGTTTGAGCGTAGGATCGTTCGGTGAGATTATTTGATCCTCTCTAATATAGCTGATGCTTACTTCCCTTGTTTAGCCGTCAGCATGTGTAAGCTTACCATATAATAATAAAAGGAGTCCCCGTCTCACCGAGTTACGCACGTTGCAGACTCGGGAATCCGAGTGTACGCCATTTTCCCAAATAATATAAATCAAATTGCAGCGACTGACAAGCAAAAATCTACTGTAGACTCAACCTTTCAACATTCAAGTTGGTGGATGGCCAACCCGTGAGTTCTTTACCCCATTGACTAAATGCCTCGCCTCATGTAATCCCATCAAGTGGATTCTCTATGCGACAGCTGGGTGCGATTTGCTCGCAGATAGTACCATCGCCTGCACTTTGTGCTATTATCTCTATCGAAGCTCCACGGGGTACAAAAAGTACGTCGTCAAGTCGCAATCAAAATAATAAACTCTATAAAATTACTTATTCGTCAAGGACCTCGACGCTGCTTCACACAATTGCCCTATATGTCATCGGTACAGGATGCGTAACAGCGTTAGTGTAATTGTTACGTTTGCACGGAGAATTCCAATTTATAGCATCACAATCATCACATAGACTTTGGGATGTGATGGAGATGATAATGGTACGGTGCAGTATTGGTCCCTATATTCGATGGCTCTCAACTAAATTCAATTCCCAACAGTTCGCGACTCTGAGCGACACGATCATGTTCGGCGTTTTCTACCTATCCTTATCAAAGCGTGCGCTCAATACCTCTGAGGCGATTGAACTTCAAATGCTAACACCCTCCTTCAGTGTACACGAACGCACTTCTGGCTTCGTGAGTTTCTTCACCAATCTCTATCTTTTTAACCAAAATACTGAACCATAAGTTCAGATTGAACGCTCGGCCCATGCTGCACAAGAAGTTGGAAAATAAATCATCTTATCTGAAATCTTTTGGTTCTACAGAAGTCAAAAACTCACAAAAGACTCGCGAGAGGGCACATGATGCTCTCGAGACCGGCGTGGAGCTTCAGGTTAGTTAGAAGATCTCCGCTCTCTGGATAGAATCTCTTGAATTTACAGAGAATTGATATAATACTTTGTAGTCCACGGTCATTGCGATTGGGTTGAATGGTCAGAATGGCGACCACTATACGTTCACTACGGACGATACCGCAACGCAATCATCGGAGGTGAGTCTTTTCAACCCGGGTGCCACCAAGCTGAGAAACACATTGCGATGTACAGAAAACGGTCCCCATATGAAGATTGCACGACTGTGTTTCAATGATCGTGTTGGTCACAATGCTGAGTTCTGACGATGGGTGTTTTCAGAAAGTTGGTATCTGATTATCAAGTGCTATTGGAAAAATGATGTATAAGTTATTTGTTGCTGCACGACGTCGAAATTGATTCTTCCATAAAAAGAATTTTGATGATTCACCCCTTGTGATAGCGAGGGCGACCGTAGCACTCTGAGTCAAGTTGTACGGCGACGAACTAGACGAACCTGGTGTTTTGGAAAAAAAAACCCCCTCGTGGCGAAATGAAAGTCAAAGCAAATCAACTTCTTCGAAAGAACGGAAAGCCCATCTTTCTCCCATCGCGTATATCCGCTTGCAGTGTTTGGCGGTCGAATTGATGACTTTTCAAACAGTACTTCAAGTAGAAACGCCCCGTTGCAGTCGAGATCAACGGAAGGGATAGCCTGTGAATTCACCACCGCTTTCAGTGCTGTCAGTCAAATTCGAGAGAATTCTACTTACGCCGTGAAACTGAGAGCAATCGCAGGCTGCAGCAAGTTGTAGTATCAGCATCGACGTGCCGCAATTTGTGAAGAGACCGAATGACGCACCGAAGCCCTCGTCACAACAATGACGTTCGCCAACTTTGAAGCTTCAGTGAAAATTTTATTCAAAAAAAAAAAACAATAAAGAGACGGAGCACGACATACGCAAGGTTATCTTTTCATTCGAAGCAAAGATATATCAGCAATTATACGCCGAACAGCATATGGAACGATACGTACCGCGAAGAACAGAAGCCCATCATTCAAAAGCATTCCGAACAGGCCTTGCGTAATGGTGCGAGGTCTGGCGAGCGCGTTTATAACAAGGAACGTAACCAAATAAAATTCCGTGGCCGCCTTTCATGTCATGAGCATGCAAAAAGAGGGGAGGATGTTGAATAAATGACTTACACACCAATAAAAAGAGCTGGTAAATTCCCAAGGTATTGTAGTTGCAACACACGATTTGAAACCACCTACATCGATGAAAGTGATTGCACCTTGCTCTGCAAGGACGAAAAGGGAGAGTGGTCAACAGAAAGCATGCACAAAAGATCGACACCCACTTAAGAATGCTCGCAAACAAAGAGCCAAAGAAATCGTCGCCGCAAGCGTTACAAGTACCCAACCAACGACTAGAGATCGCACGGCGCGCCTCCTCCAATCCCATGAGCAACAAATCACATAAATGACAAGTCCTATAAGAAATCCCGTTATCACAGATGAAAGGCGCATTGATGACGATCACACCTTCTCCGCAAAGACCTATCACCAAAGTCCACGCGACAATGATGACTCCCGACCCAATGCACCTTCACGAAGACAGAAATTTGTCATGTGTTGACTCGATCTCGATGAAGAAAACATTTACTATGAATCTGAATTTCAGACGACGAGCTAGAATATTTATGACGCCGCTCACCCACTTCGCCGTGAGGTCGGCGACAGGAAATGGGACTATTGAGTTTAGTTTTATCGAAATTTCGGCTAGCGATTGCAAGAACACGTACAGACACACAGATAAAGAACTTGTATGGCTGCCGCTGCGTATCTATCAACGAAGTACGCAGCACGCAGCGCCCTACCCAAACGAACTTCCAAAGACCATATTTTGGACAATTCGCTTGACAAGGTGAGAATGAGGTCGTAATATAGGATAGAGAGCCCGGCCACTAAGAGACAGCGACTGATTTCAGTTTCGGAGTTTTAAGGTCAAGAAAGATGATACATTACGTGAAAAATATCGGGCGGTCTGTAATTGCTCGAATACTTTGCTGAGTTCTGTGCCGACAAGAGAGTCGAAAGAAGGGATGTTCATAGTGTTTCTCGAGGATACAATCCATTCGGGACGTGTCCCTTATTTGAAGCTTGCTGTTGGGAGGGCAGGTCATGTGTGCATCGCGTCGTTGTAAACACTAAAAAGCAAGAACACAGTTCAACATACCGACGTCAAGCCATATCGTGATGGGTCGCTATTCTTCCGAGATCATCAGGAAGACTCAGTTGCTTCGTTGGAATCATCCACCGCTACGGCAGAGAAGGCGCTGGGAGAGAAGCACGAATATTCTGCTTGAGGTAAATCGGGCTTGTGACTTTACACATTCACGCTGATGGATTGACGCCAAATCAAAGTTCATGGAAACTAAGGGAAGAACAAATTACGCACCTTCTTAGTGAGAAACTCACGCATCTCATTTTCAACTGCTGCCGCATGGAATTCGACCACTATAACAATAAAAAAAAGTATTCAATAAATATCGTTACGATCGTATACGAACGTTGAGATGTTCGGAAAGAAAAAAATGAGTGACAACGTACGGATACTGACAGATGGTGTGGCTATCAGATCAGGTCATCTCCATGTAACTGCCTTGGTCGTAAATTGTTGTCTGTTCGGGAAAAAAGGAGTTCTGAAGGCTTTGATGACTCGGAAGTATCGGGGATGGTTGTCAATGAAGTTGTCGTCGCGTATCACTTAGTTAAATTTCTGCTCTTTTGGTAGAGATTGTTCGGTAAGTTAGTGATCAACAATGTAGCAATATGGTGAATATGTAATGAGATGGAATCCTTACAAGGGAGAACGATTTGAAACGGTCGAATGCGACTCCGAGTCCCGGGTGACCCGATCGAGTTTGTGCTCAGTCTGTCAGTAGACGCCCACAAAAAGTATATACATCCTGAACCGTCGCTAGCCTTCCGCCATCAGAAGCTATCGTGCGTGAATCTTTCAGATGCGATCTTCAAGTTCGACATTCAGAGAAGGAAGCACAGGTACTCACATGAAGGTAAGGTTTCTGGCGAATCTGTCGCAGCACACGACACGGCGAACCTCATCCCATCATCCAGCATTCCATCATCCTACACGCCGCTTTCATGTCCACCCAGATTCTTCAGCTTGATACTGTTGAAGGTAAAGCGTCACGGAATCGTGGCACGCTGGCAGCGACGATCGAAAGCAATGGCTCCTTCCACACGTTCCACCGATTCCACGAACAGAGTTGCTTCAAATTGGCCATGCAGTGGTCTTTTGGTACTCTGGGAAACGAGTTCGTCGATGGTTCAATGCAGAGGAAAAGACGAATCTAGCACGTTGAAGTGGTGAAACACTCAGACAGTGCGAGAAATAGACGCACCTGGGAGATGAGGATCGCAATTGGAGGTACTTGCGCGAGCCATGAACGCTCGCCGGTATCAATTGCCCGCCGTGGCCATTGACCACCATGACCACGACTTCCACAAGCAAACGGGCTGGACATGGTATAATTGAAATCTCTACTCGAAAGTACTCAAATCGCACGGGATGGTGACGGCGAAAGGATTATTCTGCCAGTTTTCAAGCAGAAATATGAAATACACGAACTCGGAGAATTTTCTGCCAGAAGCTCGAATTCTCGACTCAGAACTCTTCTGAAGAGTCTTCAGAATCAGATGGCCCTAGTGTTGAACGAGAATACTTTCGACTTCATCTCGGTGGTATGGCGGAGCATCCCCAAATCTCTTCGTACGTTTGTAATCGTTGTGGTCTACCATTGCTGAGAACGTTGAACCTTCAAGTTTTTACTAAAGTTCGTGATAATCACAGGTTGACGAAGCTCTCGCCGTTTACTGCTGTTTGCGAGCCCAACGCAAAGTTTGAAGTTCCCCTGGAGAACATGAGTCGAATTGAAGTCGGGCGATGATCGGATGGAAAGCGCGTCGTGCTCGGAGTCGCAGAGTACTCACTGTATCCTGGTATGCCCCTCCTCATCGATCTGCTAAATCACAGCTGAGACTTTGTTTCGACTCTCTTTGAAGCGAAGCTGTCCATTTTCGAGTTGTTCGTGGTCAACGGGTATAAGGAAAGCGAGACGAGCATAGGAACTGATTCAAAGAGTGTCGTATGCACGAGAATCGTAAGAGTGACTTATATAGGTCGATGTCTATCTCCAGCTCTCGGAACCGCACTGATGAAAGATAGGCGCGTTCGAAGGGAACTCTCAAGAGCCGTGTTCTCGCGCGAACGCATTCATTGACACGGACCCCTTCCAATGATGCTTCGCTTGATTCCCTCGCAAGGAACATGATCCCGGACTCAGACGGCATAGATCTGTTCGCCCAAGCTTCTTCAGATCTATAGAGTTCAACGGGATACACGGAGCCGTCATCTGTACACGATGATCCTATCATGAGTGTGACGGACGCTCATTCAAGTTCATTCATCGACGAGGTTAGACGGCCGATGTTCTTCCAGACGAGGGTTATGGCAATAGCCGCGCGTTCTTTCGATATCTGCATATAAAGGCAGACACTCAACTGCACTCGAGAGTACTCAAGCGAATCATGGCGACCTTGGGAAACACCGTGGGCGCAGTCTTCGTAGGGTGCCTTCTGACGTTGCTGTGAGTGCGGCTCTCAGTCATTCGCATTTACGTCTTAAACGGGTTTCATAGCTTCTTTGGCGTCACGATCACGCAGGCTGTCACTTATTTCCAGGGATCTCACTCAGATGGTTACTTTGTTTTTGTTTCAGTATGTTCGCTCCTTCTTTCTGGATTGCGCCCAATTCACCTTCGTATACGCAGGTCATCATAACGCTGTGAGTCTGAGTCACTGTAGCTTTGCCAAATGTTCTCTATGAACCACGTCTCTAATCTTCGCTTCCCTCCTTGCAAGGCTTCTAGATATATTGCATGTGTTGCTCGTTTCGCATGGAACATACATGTGCGTTCACTTTCTTAGGAAATACCTGCTGGACGCGGTTTGATCTAACGCGCGACAGATACATGGTCCAACGCTTCGGAGAGCTCGAAGATCTGACCTTGATACCCTGGTGAGCACATTCTATCAGTAGTGGCATCATCCACAACTGATTGATCTGTTGAAAGGTCTTTTCTGGTTCGTACTCAAACGAGTATCTGGTATAATGAGTGCTTACAATAATTACACCAGTCGCTTATCTTGGTTGCGGTAGCTATTGATTTTACTTTTTTGATGTCTAGACGACTTACGATCATGTCATGTAGGGCTCGACTATCGCAATAGTTCGAATGTGAACCCATTGTGTCCTTTTCTTTGAAAATTTATTTACAATAGGCAGACTCTTCATTCGAAGGATTTGGTATCGTCAGTATCTCTTCTTTGATGAAATTCCAGCCCACTGATTGACTATGAATTCACAAAACAGTGAGCAAGAGGAATATTCTTGTCACGGGAAGTCAGGTATGAAGATGGAACACTCATAGTCCGAATCAATGTCCTGACAATTTTATGACAGCCGTTATCGAGGTAAATTATTCGCCAAAGTGTGAGGTCGAAGTTTGCGCGATTGCAAGTCCCAGGTCCAACTTTTCTGCAGGGTTCGCACAGTATATTTCCCGATCAGGAGGCCGGTAAAGCAAATGCCGATTGTCCGGTAACAGTCCGGCAACCTCGTCCGTCCTCGTCCTCGAGTAGCCTCGAGTCCCCTTACGAGTTATAGCTTTTCGTAAGATCACGTATGGCTGTGGTGCGCAAAGGAAGCATCATTTCACCTCTGGTAGGAATAATCTTCTCAGAATGTCAGGAAATATTAAGAAAAATGCAAATTAGAGTAATAATTTTCTACAAACCAAGCCGGCCCAGGAACATCACATCAATTCACATAAGATGGCTTGCTGCACCCAAGCGCAGAGGTCACTATCACCCTATTGCTTATAAGTCGAGGGCGCGAACAGATATGACAGATAGCGTATAACATTCAGGCAGGCACAAGGACAAATATTAATGGCATTCCATGGAAATCTAACCATAATAGTCTTCCCACCACCTTCTAATAATATATGCACTGAATTCTACAAAATATTTCAGAATTTATGCGGCTTTCTATATCGATTGAGCAGCCGGAAAGGACGCGATGTCTTTGAGTCTACGAAGTCGAAAGGGCTCGGCAGTATCGGCAGACGCTTGCCGGTTGCCAAACTTGGAAATATGCTGTGCTAAACCCTGAGAGAAAGTGAAACCAAAACTTGCACCAACGACTCAACTGCGAGATCAACGCGAAACCAGCCTCCCCGACATCAATCAAACGACTGTGAGTAAAACTCAGAATTTGCAACGATAAATAATGTCATACAATTTCTTCAGGCCGTGCTAAGTTTAGGATCATTCGGTGAGTATTATCAGTATCGTATCATTAGATCCCACTCAAGCTTATTCTCAATCCAGTCGTCAGCATGTGTAAGCTTGTTTTATTAATCTGCACCCTTTTTATTTCATTGACTTACGAGTACTCTAAGATGCGGGTGTCCGAGTGTACGTGATGCCGGCTCAAACACATTTATATCTTGTTTTTACTGACGATTTATTGGGTTAGGCTTCGTCTATCAACTTATCAGAAAGTGGACGAAGAGCCGGTTAGTGATTTCTCATGAAATTAATTTCCATTGTGACCATTTTCGAACAGTGGGTTGTTTACGCGACGGTTGGATGCGATCTGCTCGTGGATAGTAGCATTGCGAGCACTTTGTGCTACTACCTTTATCGAAGTTCGACTGGTTATAAAGGGTACGTCGTCTTTGTCTCCGCGCCGGCCGCATAGATGCAGATAGAGTTCCGTCAAGGACCTCGATGCTACTTCATACGATTGCACTGTATGTCATAGGAACCGGGTTTATAACCGCGTAAGTGACCTTTTATTCGTGATTCTGCTGCTTTTTGTAACCGTCGGCTTAAAGTGTCTGGGATGTCCTGGACATGGTGATGGTACGTTATCACATTCATTATAAATTGCATGGCCATGTTGTTAATCAATACGTGGTATAAGTTCGCTGTCTTGCGTGACACGATAATATTTGGAGTCTTTTACCTCTCTTTATCCAAACGTTGGTTTAAGGATTCTCTTGGTCGCGAGAAATTCCCTGACTATTTATTCTTAGTGTACACGAATGCATTGCTGGCTTCGTAAGTCCCTTCTTCCCGCAGGAACAATATCGTAAAATTTCAGCCGTTTCTCCCTCTAGATTGAATGCTCGGCCTATGATGCAGAGGAAGTTGGAACAGAAATCCTCTTATCTAAAGTCCTTCGCATCGGATGGAACACACAAAGCTACTATTAATACTGGTACTCATGAGAGGACACAAGATTCCCTCGAGACTGACTTAGAGCTTCAGGTTTGCTCGCACCTTTACTCGCAAATTGTTTTCATCTAACGTCCGCCTGCAGTGCACTACGCTCAAGCTAGGTCTAGAGAGCCGTGAAGCCAATACTCACGCTGTAACTCTGGACGATGCCAGCATGACGGAGACCCTGTCTCGCGAGGTTCGTCTTCTTATATCATCGTGGCATACGTGTGCTTCAAAGTTGACTGACACTGAACGGATAGAAATCGAGCCACATATGAGCGCTCAACAACGCTTCCTCCAGGAAGTTGATTTAATAAGCGACCATGGAACCCAACGGAAACAGAATATTTAACTTCAAAGCATTGTATCTTACGAACCTACTATGTACGTCGGACTCGGGGCGAATTATGAAACTTAATTTTGACCGCAACGCCTTTTCGTTGGAATAGAGTTTTCGGGATGTGGCATAAGGGAAAGACAGGATGACATCGTAATACTCTAGCAGGTGGCTACTGTAGAAGTCCGAGAGCTGCGTATTGCCGGCGGCGAAGCTCAAGAGAAGCAGAACAAAACCTAAGGTAAAGTCGGGAAGTCGCAGCAGATACCAATGTTATCGAAAAGCTGCACATTTTCTATGAGCTTAGGATATTAGTCAAAGGGAGCCATTGAGTCTCTTACACTGGAAACATGATTGATATAGGAGCCTACGTAATCTCGACCGTTAATTTCGACGTTGTCAACTCGTATAGCGGAAGCGAAACTCTTACGTCTGAGACTCGAATTACTAAAATGGTCGCAAGCTTCAAACCTTTTAGAAAGCATGTGAGAAGGGGGGAGAGTGGAATAATTAGAAAGGCTCACTGAATGACACCTAGAGTGTAGTTTGAGTGGGCGATTTCAGTTGTTGAGTTTGAATTTGGTAGACGAACACATACCATAAGAAAGCTTATCCCGTCCTTTATCAGAACGTCGAACAATCGTTGAGAAGCGTTTCGAGGTCGCGATAATGCATTGAGAGTGAATGATGCCAGAGTAAACAAGTCCATGGAAGCCTTGGAGAGTATGATTCGTACATCCCGTCTCGGTGAAAAAGTGATAAAAGCAACTCACGTAAAGTATGAAGGCTCGAACGTATGATGAAGGGACAGATGATACGAAGCAGGTCCTTACAAATCCAAAATCGGCGAAGAGAATGTCTTTCTCGTCTATGAGCGCGTAAGTCATCCATTGCTTTGACAATTCGGAGAAAACTTCGCACTTAGTAAGATTGAAAGAGTTTGTCCGGCGAAGGCGATTGCTGCAGAGTAAAGGACGATGATGGAAGAGCAAAGGATCCAAGTCACGTCACGCCTCCAGTTCCACGAGCTGCAGATCATATACACGACGAGTCCTGACAAAATTGAATAGTATTCTAGGATGACCAGATTGATGCTCACCATCTCCACATGCGGCCAGAAGTATGTCCATGACGAAAATCATAGATGTGATCCCGTTGCACCTGCCAAAGAAAGGTCAAGATACCACGAGCCTGAGGCAAGGCAAAGTTCGAGGATACTTCGATCAATATTTCAGCACGGATTGGTAGCTCAACGGAAAAGATTACTCGTACCCTATTACTCGTGAAATCTTCGTTGGGAAATGCTAGGCGATAGTAAGATAGTCGAACCAATGTCAATGACGTGCATGTTAGTGACAGACTCACTCATATAAAGAAATAGCAGTAACTGCAGTAGAATTCCGTATCTGCAGTATAAGAACACAACACGCAGAAGATTTCCGACGCGAATTCTTGGCATCCACATCAGGAGTAATTCACTCTTGAATGTCGTAAGATATTCATAAGCCCAGACAGTGATCCCGGAAACTAGTTATGATCACGATTCAGCATCACAACGAATCCATAGGTTGAGAGAACTCACGAACAAAGTAATGCACGATTTGTATCTGATGGAGACCATTGGCTAAAATTGCGGCGGGACCGGAGGGTTGAAGCTCGTTCATAGCTCTTTTGCTGTCTCCAACAAGAGTGGGGGCGGGGGTGTCACGTTGGAGGGTGACACCTATTATATGCGCGAGACGAATAAATTTAATCTGAAGCATGAAGGCACTACCGTTGGCTTATGCAAATGTACGCGCACCGTCGATCAGGGTGTTTCCGTGGTGAGTTATTTGTTTTTGAAGGCATCTGAGATCGTATGCAACCGGAAGCACTCTTGCGTATAAAATCTTGGGGGATCTCCTGGAGATCTTTGTTGGTGAGACTCTTTAGCACGGGAACGGAATTCGAGCATAGCAAAATGGACAATTTTAACCTGGGGTTATTGTGGCTGTCTTCGATCAATCAAACGTCGCTCACCTTTAAGATATAGATCTCCAACGTGATAGGATCCTTAGTTCCTGAAGGGGACGATTTGCGGGTGGGATACGACTGTGCAATACGTCAATCAAGTATAGCAGACGTACAATACATCCGATTCCTTACACCCGAAACCGAAGCTCACTTACATCTTTCTTTTCAGGATTTTCAATACTCTCGCATACCTTGATCTCGTAATATGCGACAAACTCCTGCTTCAGGACGAAGGCTGAAGCTCTGAAGACAAATTGTGGTCGAAGCGACGGGTGAAGCAACGTTGAAGCTTCGTTAAAGATTCGGCCATTCGCACGCGGCAAAAAAAAGTCGCACGTCACAGCCACAGCATCGTGACATTGCGCACCGCCTGTCGGACTGCCAGCGCAACCCTTCGACGACGAATCGACGTTCAACTCGAGCTTTAAGACGTTGTCAATGACCTCACAGCGTACGAGAGTACTACTAGTACTCCATTCAGCTATCCAAAAGAAATGCTCTAAAATGTGGCGGAAAGCCATGCTCGCTGAAGCGGGGAAGGCACCATGCTACGCTACGAAATTTCAGTGAAGTTCCGCTGCACTGCAAGCGCCATTTTTTGCGGTCTCCGTGGTTCTCGAATCTTCAAGTTGTGGCAGATCTTGCTCTGAAGCGGAAAACTGAATGGAGTTTCAGATCTAGTACGCGGCTCTATCAATTCTATCTGTAGTCCGGTGTCTAGTCGCTAACGTCAAGTCTTTCAGGTTGACCTTCAAATCTATACTTACCACCCGTGTCCGTCCAGGGAGTCGGCCAGGGCACGCGAGAACAACGTCCTACATCTCAAGATCCATCCTCCGTGTTGTTCATCTGCAGTTCACAGGATGGCCGGATGAGATAATCTATGATTCTCACCAACGAAGTCGAATCCTCAATCGATTTTATCGCCCAATGTTCTTCATGGGCATAATTTTCCATGTGGGTTCATTAGCGGTCAGTGTTTTCCGAAAGGATTGCAAAAGTTCTTCGATTGACACTTTGTAGATGCAACGATGTACACGGCTTGAAGAACACCTGTACCTCGACTCGACTCACCACACTCGCCGCACCTTTCACCATCTCCGGCGAATCGCATAAGTACCAGACTGCCTTCTGAGGAAATACGTGTCACGGCCATGCTTCGGGTGAGACCGACTTTTGTCCAGATGCAAGCCACGACTCCGCGTCGAGTCCAGCCATCGAATTTCTCTCTCATTCCTGAAGATTGCGGACTGCCTTCCGGGTAAATGGAATAATGTAAGTTTATTTCTAGCTTTTTGATTGATTCTCTCACTCGGGAATACACGCAAGTTCGTGGTATAAAGCTGTCTGGAGCTTTGACATGTTTGAACGTTGGAAACTTCCCGACGAACGATGGCTAACTTGGATAATACGGTGGGCACGGTATTCATCGGGTGTCTCTTATCGGCGACGTGAGTGAACCTGCCAATTGATCAACTTCAATGTCCTGACTAAACCCCAACTTTCAGGCTATTCGGCGTGACTATCACTCAAACTGTCACTTACTTCCAAAGCTCTCATTCTGACGGTTGGTTTGTGGTCCTCGTGGTCGGTGCTTGTCCTTCGGATTTACGAAGCTTCGGCTGAACCACATGTCATGAACAGGTCGTTCTTTCTCTGTGCGTCCTTCGTTTCTAGATCAAGCTGCGGCTTGTTCATAGCCATGAAGCTGCTTGGATGTGCTGCACGTTGTCCTTGGATGTCACGGAACATATTTGTGTGTATGACTATTACTTTATTGAACGTGATATTCACAAGCTCTTAGATACATGGTCAACAGCATCGGAAACCTCGAAAACTTGACGGTGGTTCCTTGGTGAGTAGATCTTCCCAGTAAAGTGAGCAAAATTATTCTTATATCTGCACAAAGGTCTTATGTGGTTAGTGTTCTCATCGAAACTACTTGGATTCCTGCTCAAAGATGATTAGGCGTTGATCATGGTGACAGTAAGCAAAAAGCCTGGCACTGTGCTCCCCATTATTGAATTTACTGGGTTTTTCAATAGTCATTCACTGTTGCGGTTGTCCGACTGTAAGTATTTAGCACGACTACGCTCATTATTGCCACTTATTTTATTTGTAGTGTTTTCATTCGAAGAGTTTGGTATTGTGAGTTGGAAACACTCTTTGACGCGTAAATATAAATCTGAACTTGATGCGTGAAATGCTGAAGTGAGCAACAAGAACTACTTGGTGACGGGAATACAAGTCGTATTCGCGACAGCGGCGCTTGGTATGTATCCCACCTATGCGACGGTCCTTGACTTTGCTAACGACTGCTCGTGCAGCGATTGGCATTTGTGAGCTGTTTCCCTCCGTGTTTATGAAATTTTATGTTTATTGATTCGCTCTATTTCAAGGCGCGGGAGCTCGGGCGTATGTCCAGCTTCGTTCAAAACTGGGAGACTTATAGGCTAACCTTTATGAAAAGGTTATCATTATCGACATTCCAGAAGGTTGCAGACACTCCTGTGAGTCAACTTGAGTTATAGATCACTCTCGGACCGCTACTTATTTTTGACGTTATGCAGTGGCTCATATACACGACGACAGGTTGTGATCTTCTCTCGGATACAGCCATTGCATGCACGCTGTGTTTTTATATCTATCGGAGCTCCTCGGGATGCAAAGGGTAAGTACACCGTTTGCATCGCATTGGCATCGTGGTATTCCGGAATTTCACTCATCTATGATTCTATCTGTAGGACCTCGACACGGAAACTGCTGCATACGATCGCGCTCTACATCATCGGAACTGGATTTATTACGAGGCATGAGATGCGACTTGCGCCGAAGGAAATACATTGATGACGCCTTTTTGAACAGCCTCTGGGATATCCTGGAGATGGTCACGGTGAGAGTCGTAGTGCATTGACGGTCGGCGGAACTGAATACTGATTTCTTGCCGACGCGAAGTATGTGAGCTCAAACTCATTACTATTTGGCGTCTTCTACATATCATTGTCCAAACGTAAGTCTGGGACGTGTGCCCTGAAACAATGCCATATGCGCTAATCTACTCGTCAGTATATACGAACGCGCTCCTGGCATCGTATGCATCTCTCCATCCTTGTTGGTTCCTCATTTTTGATTGATTCGATTGACGCAAACCTAGATTAAACGCGCGACCTATGATGCACAGAAAAATGGAATATGACCCCTCGTATTTGAATTCTGTTGCATCGGCAGGCCATCATCAGAATCCAGGTCGTCGCATTCACGGGAACGACATAGAATTCAGGGTACATCTTCATGCTTTTTGGACTTGAGTTTTGTTCGCTCACTTTGTTTGAACAATTTGGTGAATTTTTATAGGCTGCAGCAGTGTCATTCGAGACAAACAGCGACGTTCGGAGTGGTTTGAAATCGAGCTTTGCAGCTGAGAAAACTGTTGCAACGTTGTCTTCGGAGGTCAGCAGTCATGTTAGTGTGCGCCATCGAAGCTTACTCGATCATTGTGTTCAGAAGAGTGACCAGATATCATTATAAAAGGCCATCTGCGGTATCCTGAAGACCTTATAGACGTGTTCTCTTTATTTCTGGGACAATGATAGTGCACGGAGTGATCCTGGAAGCAGGTTCTTCAATTCTTGCAGGTCCTGCAGTTCGCCGATCATGACGAAGCTTCAGAACACCGTTTCAGTGATGTGAGCCGACGATGTGATGACGGGAGCCGAGGTCATATTCGGAGCGTGAGGAGGAATCTGACTCGGAGTTTCCTCTCTCTGTTCGCCGCACCTCCATAACACCACCTTCCGTCATAGTAGACGGACATCCAGGGAATATGGGATGCCAACGAGAATCAGTGGATAACTCGAACCTTTTCTTAAATGAAGAAGATATACTATTACATCGAAAAATCAAAGTTTATCTTCGGAACAGTCTCTTTATCTCTTGATTTAATGAAACTTTGCAAACGATTTCGGTTGCAAGGTGTTCGAATTTGTCTCAACGCAACAAATTAGATGTGGACGCCAATGTTGGCTCGGCAACTTCCTGACGCGGCCGCAGCTCGTCGACGCTCGTCGCTCGTCTCTTGTCCTTCGACCAATACGTGCAACACAAAACACAACTCAGCGTACGAAAGAATTGCTCGTGATGCGTTGGAGAAACCATGACAGCCCTCGGTCTCAACGTGCTAGTGGTCCGAGTTAGATTGCCAGAGGATGTCCATACAACCGCCAGGCTTCGTCGAGCTTCATCGCTTGGTTTGCCTACAGAGGTCGTATATAATGATGAGGCCTGAAAAACTTGGCGTTTCACGGGGTGCTTTAAGACAATCGTTTTCGTATATTGTCGGGATGTCGCGAACGCGGAGGTAACGGAATGCGGAGGTGCGTTTTTTTTGTTTGGGGCAAAGGCGATCACCTCTGAACTCATGGACTCCGTGTTAGCATCTCTGTCATCACATCCTTTCAACGATCCCTTTTCGTGATGAATGATGAAGACTCCGAGCGAAGAAGGACTTCTCGGACATTTCCATACCTTCATCAGATGTTTCGACGCGCTCAAGTTGTGCAATGCATTTCCACCTCGCCACAAGGGTCGTCGTATTGCATTCGTCGAAGAGATTACGATTGTTCCACTATTACCCGTTTGAAAGCATTGAAAAAGCTGACACTTGCATGTAGTCTCTGTGAAATCATCATCGATTCCTTCAACGAAATCATAGCCCCGAGTCCATCAACAATCGATGCTTCGAATCGACGGGTCATCATGTTTTTTGATACTTGCATGGCGGGGGAGGCGTATCCGTGCGCAAGCATGTGAGTACTCATCAACATGGAGCATTGATATGACGATTGACATTTCCTTAGTATAATCAGGAGGCGGCGACCCACGAATAAGAGATGAGGCGTCAAACGAAGCGAGATAAATCATCAATAATCTGTTGCAACATCTGCGCCGGCACTGGTCAAGAACAACGACGAGATATAAGGACGTATACCTCGTTGGGTGTCTCTTCGACGACAATTTGTTCATACTCCCAAGATGTCCACGATAGACAACACCGCTGGCGCTATGTTTGTTGGATGCCTGTTGTCGGTGCTGTACGCTAACTCGCCTTTTTCTTGATGATCTTGTTATCAATGCTTCTGCGCCAGGTTTTGCGGCGCGACGATGACGCAGACCGTCGCTTACATTCAAAATTGTCATTCCGATGTGTGGATTGTCAAGGCCGTGGTACGTAAACTTACATTACTCGCCCATATATGGTACTATCTTCATCCTCAGGTGACTCTTGCAATGTGCGTTTTTCTGTACATCCACTACGCATTGACTTAAGACGTTCCTTTACAGCACTTTGGACCTTGTACATACGGTTTTGGTCACCCACGGATCGTACATGTAAGTATTCGTCTTATATCAATCTCTTGTTGACTTCTAATCGAGGGTTGTGCAGCTACGTGATTAAAAGTATCGATCATAGCGAGAGATTGGCACAGGTTCCCTGGTGAGCACATAACTCTTTGCCTCGTTTTTGACTCATGAAGCGCTTTCAAGGTCTCTTTTGGTCAGTAATTTATTGCACAACGTAGTGATTTATTCGAAACCTCTTTCCGAGAAAGGCATTGGTTTTAGTCACGGTAAGTCGTAGTCCTCAGGTCTCTTTCAGCAAGAGATTGATCATAATGCAGTGCTCGAGTGTCGCAATTGTACGCCTGTAAGTGACAGAATTTAACCTTTTTTTGTTGTATATTGAGCGCCAGAAGGCTATTCGTGCGGCGAATTTGGTATTGTAAGTCATTCTGGGAGTAAGATGGTTTCAATGCTTACAAATTTCATCAGTGAGCAATAGAAATCGAGTCGTGACGGGAATTCCTGTAAGTAGACCTCTCAATTCCTGTAGAGTCAAACTAGTAATGAATCCTCCCTCAGATTATCTTAAGCATGGGATCATTCGGTGAGCAAAAGATGTAGGATTCTTGATGGTACATCTGACGAAATCCAATGTAAAGTTGTCGCCGTCTGTGAGCTCTCCATTCTACGTTTATTCTAAATTCAATACCTGATGCTTTCTTTGAATCGAAGGTGCTGGCATTCGAGTGTAAGCATAGAAGATGGTGATCAAGTCGACCTCATCTGATTGGTCTATGTTTTAGACTTTCCCTACCGACATTCTTGCTGATTGATGATGCTCCCGTAAGCCCTCGTCAACAAGTGTTAGAGATGATACTCAAGAAATTGCTTTGAAAGTGGGTCGTCTATGCGACCACGGGTTCCGATGTTGTTGCGGATATCTCTATTGCTGGTACACTTTGGTTTTATTTGAGCCGGATGCCGACTGGCTATCAAAGGTTTGCCATGAACATGCTTTTTGAATAAATCAAACGCTTACCGACTTGGTCAGGACTTCCAACTTGCTGCAGTCGCTATCTCATTACATTATTGGTACAGGCGCTGTGACGGTGTAAGTGTGCCCTTTTGTCCAGTGCATCATCACACGACCTTACTAAACGACGTTTTGTTCAGACTTTGGGACGTCTTGGAGATAGTGACGGTATGTGATGTCAACACCATCCTCTGATTGTGTCTGACGTGACCCAACAGTTTGCAACACTACACAAGACTTTGATATTCACCATTTTCTTCCTTTCGTTGTCGAACTGTAAGTACTCGGGGTTTATTTCAGTACGCACTACTGAACAGCAGTATTCAGTGTACACCAACGCTCTTCTTGCATTGTGAGTCATTGACTTCATTTCTTCTCCTTGAACAACGTCTCAATTGACTCTATTTAGGTTGAACGCACGGCCGATGATGAACCGAAAGCTTGACCACAGTGCAACTCACTTTCAATTTCCCGAAGCCGAGGTCACTTGCCGAAGAGCCCAGATAAATTGCAATCGCACTTCGTCCTCCATGGACGATGTTATGGAACTGGCCTCTTCACCGAATGTAAGAATTCGGGGCTCACCAACTTACCCTTTGCTCACAAGACTATCTACGCTCTCAGGCCAAAGTCGTCACGCTGGAAATGGGACATGGGCTGTCCAGTGATAACGCGAGTTCTTCCGAGTCGTCTGAGGTTTGTATTTTGGTCTATGTCTCCATGCATGGAGAAACTGAACTTCAGTTTAACACAGAAAATAAATCGCATCTAATCATGAAAGTAAATGAATGTTTCATATTTACAATGAAGACGAGAGTCGCCGTCTACGCGCTTGACATCAAACTTGCGCTTAGAGATGTCAACGTTATACTAGTATTTTTGTATTCGGTATATCACTGCAGCTTTCTTGAGTCCGTGGAGACACGAAGTGATCGTCCCTTCTGTCTTCAACATGCCTCTATTTCCGCGTCTTAGCGCAACCTACCTTTGCGTGAGACGAAGAGGTTGGTGACTTCATGTTTCGAAGCTGAGTATCGGAGCTTCCGCGCTATCTGACATGTTGTCGAAGTCAAATTCATGGCATAGTAAATAATACACTGAATCTTTTGTACTGATCAAACACGCTAACGAATGGGTAAGGGAAAATCGCTGATAGTCATTTCAACGACTTCGTTGGCAACAATTCCAACGGTATCTCCTTGTCTATCGCATGTATTTCCGGCACTTCATGTTGTCGGAGATCGTCCGTCTGTTTCGCTATGCACATTTGTACATAGAAGCGTGAGGTTGCAGTGGAGTTGACGGCGAGGCCGAGTCTATGCGCGAGACGGAAGAACACTGTCAGCAATCGAGGAGAGTTATTCGAATGATGCCATACGTTGGGACGAATAAAGCGATTGCGACCTGTGAAATATTTAATCAGGATGATGAATGACTGAGACCGGATGGTCAAAAAAGATGCGTACAGGTGTGGTTGCGGTCGTTATTACATTCGTCAGTTTCATGGCTAGCGATGAAATAAATGAGGCGACGGAGCTTCGAGAATTGACTTAAATGTGCCTTACTGAGTGTAACCTACCGAGTCATATACGATAAGAAAAAATTCAGAAATTTTGAAACACTTTTAGCTCACCAGTAGAAATTGTAGACCGTCTCGCAGTAAGACTTTGAGAATCCCTTGGGATGTCAATCGTGGCCGTGATAAAGCATTCATCGTCAAGAAGAACAAAGCGTAGCAGTCCATAGCAGCCTTCAAGAGTTTATCGTTAGATTGAGGCTATGAACGAGAAGTTAGATAGTGAAATGACGTACAGAGCAAATGAACGTCCTAATGTAATACTGAGGGATCTTTGAAACGTAACAGGTCCGTATAACGCCGAGCTCAAGGAAGAATGTGATGTCTATTGGCCAGAACTCCGCTCAGTAAGATGTCTCTATCGACATATCAGATATTACTCACTGTAAAACTGGCTTATAGCAATTGCAATGAAGGTCACGTTGATGCATGTTATAGTCGCGAATCCCATGATGAGCATCCAACTAATGTCCTTCCTCCAGTTCCACATCCAACAAAGCACGTAAATGACGAGACCTGAGCAGACGGCGTGAGGAAGGCAAAGTGAGAGTCGGATTCCATGAATACGTGCCGTCACCGCATACGGTCAATAATACATGCATGATGATTATGACCGAGCCAGAGCCAATGCACCTAGAATAGTTCATACTCAGAACCGGGGGACGCGGTAAATTCTTTGAAGCTACTGCGGATGATTTTTGTCGATTACTCATATGTGATTAAGAAGTGAGATAATCGCAGACTTACCCATTCTCTGGTCATGTTCCCAACGGGTATGGATACTGCTCAGGAAATCAGCTTGGTGCTTCGGAAGGCCACGAGACGTCATTCTCACCAGTCGATATATACAGGATGAAAGTCAACAGCATCCCATATCTGTTAAATAAGAGGATATTTCGGAAGAATGGATTGTTGCGACGGTTGGAAAAGACTTGATCGAATTCTTCGCTGAACATCAGCAAGGCATCGTAAGTGGAAAGGGTAAATCCAACAACTTTTGATTTCATGTCACTGGCAGTTAGTATACTTTGAAGTTGAGCGGTAAAACTAATTCTTCACCTGATAAATAACGAGCGGTGATTATCGTTCGTACATTTTCGTCGATCGTTGACGAGAACGAAGACATCGCTGGCGGTGGGGTCCACGGCCAACAACGACCACGACGCGGAGCTACCTCCGTCTTTAAGTGAAAGCTTTGAATGCTCCAAGCATGCTTGTCTGCTAAACGCGTACCTAAAGTCACCGATGCGGAACTGGCTTTGAGTCTGGCCGATCGACCGAATGGAGTTACCTTGACCACGTCCTATTGCACATCACGGAGGTGCATCAACAGCTGATAGTATCTACCTGATTTGAGCCGCATGCCCGAGTAGATTCCGACATGAGGGCTTGAGATTCAGGTTACCCAAATATTCGAAATGCTTCGCAATTCATGGGCTTCAAAAGGACCGACATCTTCATTCCACTTCCGACGAGCAAGCCCGTTCGATCCTTTAACGGCCTTATCGTGGTTTTGGGCTTTTGTTTTGCCACAGAATTAGCCGCGTGATCGGAAGTCACTTTGAGGGAATCGATCAAGAAGGAAAAACCGGGGAAAACATTTGAGCTCACCGCAGGCTTTCCATGAAGGGGTAGTATGTTATGATTGTCTCAATGACCTTTACGATCGCTATATCTCATACAGAACGCATGGTATCGCATTCCATACGAGACATAAAGGTGTGAATTCTGATTGACGGTACACCATACCCTTCGGAGGAGAGGTTGAGTGATCATGTTGATCGTTGTGAAGATTCCTCCATCCATCCTATTCATCGCGGCGGCCTGAAAATGGTTCCGTGCGTTGGGTGGATATGGTAAGAGTAAAGAAGCCATGAGACGAGTTTACTTGAAAATGTACGATTTCTTTGAAGGTCAGTTTCTCTTCAAGAGCGTCGTCAGGAGCAAGCAGAAAATATCAACTTCCTCGCTGCAGCCAATCACCAACGACCGTCCATGACATGATTTGTCATCAACACGTGGCTACCTTGACATCCTCGACTCCATCCCAATCCATTTTTTCCAGTCCATTACCTTTGATGACAGTACTAGTGCCGATGAACCATTCCTTTCCGAAGTGCATATAAAATCGAATCGACGGTACCAAATCCTCAGCTCTGCTCTGCGGCGGTTTGGACGCATACTCTCGATAAGATGTTGACATCTCAACGTCGAGGTCACGACGACAACTTGAAGGTTGAGATTCTTGAAGGACGCTTCAGGTTGATGGTACTGGATGAGATCTGTTCACTGGCAGTGGGAAGGGGTATGGATGGTATGGATGGTAATATGACAACATTCGAGTGAAGTGAGTAACACGAAACTTCGTCGAGTTGCCATCTCACTGATGACGCGGAAAATAGATGCCACAAAGTCCAGGATTGTCGAATTGCCCATAGCAAGTGCAATAGACCCGTACACTTTCCTTCAGGTACCCTGGCTTATGTGAAGAAGACTTTGAGCCGAAGCATGATTGCACCATGAAAGCGATGTGGTCGCCTATCGACATCGTCGTGATCGATTCGTGATTGGTGTCCGAATCTCGAAGTTCCTGTTCGGTCCGAGTCTTCTGTCTTGCTTGCCGTATTTTCATTTCGTGCAGCTCAAGGTACCTGAAAGATGCTCTCAAGATGCGAATGTTGTGAGTAGTTCTCAGAGATAAGGTGTCGATATTAAGTCTACTTACCGTACATGGCAAGTTTTATTCCCAGCAACACGAACTTCGATCAGGACAGTTGATGACATCGAGAAGCCACAAGGTCAAAGACCTCCAGAATCAGATGGCGATTGTTATAAATGACTCTTACCATCGGTATGTGTACATTATATTAGTGTACTAAGACAGCGAGCGCATCATGATTGACTGACTGGCTCCTTTAGATCCATATTTTCTTCATGACAATCGTCGGATCCACGAAGAAATCTATGAAGGTCGGACTTGCTCTCGCGGTGGAAGCATTTCATTAAATCTCAGTCGAGGGACTTGGCATTCTTCTGTCGATCACAATGTCCTCGACTGAGCCTTGTTCTGTCCACGCTCGAACGGTCCATGATGGCGCGACTCATGTGGCGGGAGCATTCAGTACACTGCATCTCCAACGCAACGGCGCTTGGTCCATACAATGTGAAAGTTGATGCGTAGCTTGGGAAGAAGACGGCAAGCGACATTTAAAGAGCAGGCGTAAGCGATGACGGTCGCCCGTGCGTACAGTCGGCAAGATGACCTCGTTCAACGACACCGCAGGGTCCATACTTGTGGGGGCGTTCGTCACCGTATTGTATGTTTCGCCGCCGCCCTCAAATAAAAAGACTAAAGTGTCTCATATGATCTTCGCTACAGATTTTTCGGCGCATCCACAACGCAGGCCGTCAATTACTTCCAGAATTACCGCTCGGACGGCTGGTTTATTATTCTTATTGTAAGCACAAGCTCTCGAAACTTCGTGCGCCGACACTGATATCTTCCCACTTATAGGTCGTTTTTACTCTGTAAGTATGAAACTATGATTCCGTGCCGTCTTGCTGAACGCGAAGAAACAGTTGTTTGGATACATTACACGTCCTGTTCGTCACCCATGGCACTTTCAAGTACTTTCTCAAGAACGTTGGTGATACGGGGAAGCTGCTGGTCGTACCTTGGTGAGTACAAAGCAAGGAAAGTCGATGGGCGCCTTCTGATGAGCCGCGCAGGTCCTTTGCAGTCAGTCATTCGCCTGAACATTATTACTTGACATTTACTCAGATATTGTAATAGTCCGTTATACTTGTTACGGTAAGTTTTTAAGTATGTGTATTGGGGAAGTGAGACATCTGAAGCTCTAATTTTACGCAGTGCTCAAACGTTGCGGTGGTTCGAATGTGAGCAGTCAACTCAGCTTCGACCTGTGCCTCAACTGAAAAGCATATAGTTTTTTTGTTCGAAGAACGTGGTACCGTGGGTCTTCGTGCTCGCCTCTCAAATGTATGATTCACCAAAACCGAAAATAGTGAGCGACAAGAACTATATCGTCACCGCAATTCAGGTAAATGTGGCGTTCCTTCGTAGAGCAGACAGACGCTCATCGATGACTCCTTCAAATAGACCGCACTAAGTGCTGGTTCATTCGGTGAGCGAGATTTCATGGCAGTTCATGCGACAGTATTTATAATGTTGAAATGTACAGCTGTTGCCATATGTAAGAACGGCATCGTACTTCTTATCTCTTGCTCAATCTGATTTACGCACGACAAAAGGTGCTGGTGTTCGAGTGTGAGTCGTATGTCCTCGCCGAGATATTGTGCTATAATCTCCTCCCTTTCTAGACTTTCGCTGAAGACCTTCATGGAAGTGGCAGAGACGCCCGTATGTTCAAATTGACAGTTCATCTTATGGGAAGCTCTCATGCCTTGTCAAAGTGGGTTATTTATGCGACATTGGCGACTGATATGATCGCGGACATATTCATCGCCGGAACGTCATCCTATTATCTATTTCGAACGAGCTCGGGATACAAACGGTAACGTCCTCCCAATGTCATGAACAGGATTCGTCGGTCTCAATGGCGATCGATGCACAGAACTTCGAACCTGCTCAATACTCTGGCTCTGTACGTGGTAGGCACGGGAGTCATAACAGTGTAACTACTTTATTTTGAATCATTCTCTGTGAAGTGCCTAATCTTTCCCGAAGACTTTGGGACGTTTCAGAGCTCGTTCTTGTAGGTTTTCCTCTAAATGGAAATGACTTTTCCGCTAACGCAAGCATCTAGTACGCGGCGTTGCACGACACGCTACTCTTCTCTGTCTTTTATTTGTCTTTGTCTAAACGTGAGCACATTCCTCGGTCCAATCGTTGTGCTTCTCGATTTACACTAATCCGATAAATAAGTTTACACCAACGCACTTCTTGCATCGTACGGCTTATTACCTTTGCTTCTGGCTAACGTGATAATTAATGCACTCTACTCATCCCTAGGCTGAATGCTCGGCCGGTAATGCAGCGAAAGCAGGCCTCTTACTACGTCGCACCTCCCTCTGAGGGTCAGAAGCCCCCCACCGTCAGCGATCGAGTTCCTCATTTCCTGAGCGACGTGGTGGACTCGGCTACAAGCTCCTTTCAGACTGTACGCGTTTTGCTTTGTTTTAAAGTCTCATTCCATGGTCATCTTTCTCTAGTCTAGGATTGTGACTTTGGAGTTAGGCCCCGACATCACGTCTTCGGAAAGTGCTACTTTGGAGCCTTCCCAATCTTCTGAGGTATGCGTTTCGTTGATCGACCAATTACGACATCAACTTATTAAAGCCTGAATTCAAGAAATTCACTAAGTTATAATTGAGTTCGCGTAGGATTTTCCTGGGGATAGCTTTCGTTTTGATAATTATCTTTCAAGAGCGACTTTATTCGCAGACGAAGTGCGTGGATACCCGATCAAGTTTTGTTATTTAAATATTGTTAAACACGTCAAGAAGACTTATTCTCAGACCTAAGGTATGGATTTCAACGACTGCTATGAACGCGATAGTGATCGACGTTCTGTTCTATCAGAGAGTGTATGATCAAAACCTCGAGACGACTCGATGTCACTCCTCAAGTAGGAATGCATTCCTTCTCTTTCCATTGATTTAAACAGGACCATCTGCATTCCGGGGGGCTGAATCCACGCAATCTGTCCAGGCGTACGGAGCTGTGTCTGTAAGGATTGATTTCCGGCCGTTTTTTCAGAAGAAATACCCAACGCCGTTCGCGCAATGATCAGAGTGAACACGATGCCCTTCATGCGACGGTTATTGACGTCTCACAGATGATATCACACTACTCACGATGATCTGTGTAACCGCATCGATGATGATGAATTGCGCCCACGATTCGTGCAGATAAGTGACAAGGAGGGAGATGAGCAACGCGGAATAAATCAAGCCGGATTCGACGACGATGACCAGCACCGAATGAAACTTGTCTCGGTCTGTATTTTTACGTGCGAGGGAGGGAGTGCTACGCATCGTTGTCCAAATCTTGTAAGCAATCAGAGCTACATCAACTTTCGTTTTCATATTAATTTCCCTTTTCTATGCAATGCAACAGACGCACCCGTGCAAGTGACATTAGTAACAAGAGTCAACGCAAAAAAGCTAGAAATCCATATCGTCATCGTGAAGATCGGTGTGCTAGATTCCGAAGAGGGATGCAAATTCGCCATGTCGATAAGGACGTGTACTCCAACTACTGAAGACAGTGTCAGTATGATACCATATTTATTAGTTCCATGTTATCTCACCACAGCTCACCAGGAGACATGCCAAAGGAAACGCGACGATTGTCTTATTGCGATTCCATATTATATATAGCCGGTAAGTCTGAGCGGTGAAGCGTTTGAAATTTGGTTCTTTCACCGCGCATACATGCTGCATTATGTGGAAGCTACTAACCACAAACCCGTCTCCAAGCAGTGTTTGAAGCGTGTATATCGTATTGCTGAGAAGAAAGACGCAATTTGACAAATCGTTCAGATAGACCACAGGATCTTGGGCAATTGTAAATGCGTAGAGCGTCCGACGCATGTTCACACACAAGTGCTAACGAGGTAAGTGAGCCTCCCACTCTACTATCATAGGCGAATCAAGCTCACCATGAATCCCAGGAGGAACATCGAAAATGTGACGATGACAATCGACTTTTGGAGAGGCCGGACATGTCTCTTCACAACGAGGAGATATATTGTGGTCGTAACCAACGCTGTGAGCAGTCCTGGAGTGCTCTGTCATTAAAATTGCCCTCATTCGAAGATCAGACGCATATCGAAGATGCTTGCCAAACAGTATGCCCTCGAGGAGCAAGGCTACCAAGGACGCAGTATTCAATTCAAGGGGCATTTGGTCTTACCTGGGGCTCGTCCGAAGGGGAACTGACTCGGAGCTCTGTCTATATGGCCTCATGATACTGACCTCTTTGTGAAAAAGGTTCAAGTTACGCAATGGGACCATGAGCAACTTGAGCGGCGAGTACGCGAAATGCATTTACAGTCAAAGGGGTGCTTGACGTCGAGGGATCCATCATGATTTATGTAGTCTATCATCAACATTCTCAAGCTGCGTTGTTGGACGCCGGGTGCTGGACGATGTCCAAGTCGCACGGTAAGGAGTACTATGTACCTCTTGACCTGTCGATCATGATGTGCAAGCCTTTAAAGCGGACGGAGAAGACCAATGTCGAGCAAGTCGCGAGGATTAGGAAGGCAACTTCTGTTATTCCTTCTTGGCCATTCGCTGCGAACCGCGACGAAAGGTACAGCAACGAAGTTCTTTTGACACCCGCTTCATTCAGGCGTGGTACACCGCGCGGGGACTCGAATTGAAAGGTGAGGATTCGGAATACATTAACTGCACTGGGATATCGGGTTCCTTAATCTTACGAAACGTCTCAGAAAAGCAAATTGTCCTGGTAGTTCGAAACCAATCGTCAGTTGCTTGAATTCATCAATAAGGGGTGCTCAGGCAGAAAGCCTCAACGGTACTTGCATTCGTTGTATTCTGGCTTGGTGCTGAATTCTTCGATTTCCTCTATCCTGCGTGGTACGATACATGAAGCGCACTTGGATTTCTCAATTGATCGGCGAGTGTGGGTTGACGCAGTATGGACAGATGGTTAGATTGGTTTATGAGCTCACAAGTCAAACATGGCTGATCGAGACGAAATTTAGATCAGGTACTCATGACATTGCGGGCAATGAAAATGTCTTACCGGCTTTCTTCACAACATATCCATATAGTAAAAAGTAGCCGAGATTCCAGGTCCAAACAATACCGTTATTGCAGTGAAGAGGTGTACTTGCAAATGACGCATCTCTAGATTATAACGCTCCATCATATTGGATTTTCCGGGTTAGCATTGAGGAGCACAGCGCACCCGTAAAACTTGGTTAAGAGGAGACACACCAGCGATATTTTACAGAGTCCTATCATTATAAGTAAGCGGTCTCGCTGAATGGGTTACATGGGTATACAACGCAACATCGTTTCCTGAAGAGTAGTCCAAAATTGATAAAAAGACATCGCCCAAACCTACGCCAGAGATTTTGTGCTATACACATCCTTCTCATAGAGACTATTCGGCTTTTTGCGTTCGGCTGAATCAACCGCCGTGCTCGTTGTAGATCCGACTGAAATCACCGCACTCGATAGAATGCCGCTGTCTGAGGACTGCTGCTTGTACGTCGTCATTTGTACTTCCACGGGCCTACCCGATGAAACTTGAACACCGCGGACGTTCATCTGACTGCGTAATGTCACTCGAGGTAAGCCAGTTTCCTCAGACGAGTGTCCCAAGGCAATTCGAGCAATGATGAGGGTGAATACAACACCCTGGATGAAACCAATGAGCGTTGAACAACAATGGTACTTCGCGACTTACGATGATTTGAACGACGCCATCAAGGAGGATGTACTGAGACCACGAGCCGCTGAGGTATGTGGCAAGCAACGTGATGAGAGACGCTGAATAGATTGCTCCCGACTCGACGACCATGATGAGTGCCGAGGACGCGCGTTCATTTTTGAGCCATTGCCCGGCACTGCGACCTATCCACCAGATCTTGAAGGCAATCAGAGCTTCGTGTCGTCATCAGCGCCTGTTTGAAACGTCACGCGAGAGAGAAATCTTACCGGTACAGATGAAGTTCGTAAATAGCGTGAGGGAGAAGAATGAAGAGATCCAATTCTTTAGTTCAAACACAGGCGTGGTTGGACTGAGAGTTGCCATCTGCACGACGATATGAATCCCAATGACTGTGAGAATGGTGAGAAGAGAACGAATCAACAGTAGCGAAGACCTTACCACAACTCCCGAGCAAGCAAGTCAAGGGAAAGACGACCATCCACTTGTTGCATCCCCAGATGATATACAGACGGTAAATCTACGGACATCCATCGTCAATTAATCGATTCTTTGGCTGTTCAGAGATGCCTACCACAAACCCGTCGCCGAGTAGCGTCTGCATTACATAGAACGCTGACTTGAGAACATAAAGCGGGTCTGAAACCGAGTTGAGGTATGCCACAGGGTCGTCGCGGTGCCTTATGAAGGCGTTGAGTATGCGCTGCATATCTGTTGCCAAATGCTAAAGAAGAAGTCATCAATATAAATTCACGGATTCCACAATTTTACTTACGACAAGACCAAATACTAGCATTGTAACGGCTACGATGACGATGGGGTACCTGAGAGGCCGAATGTGCCTCTTAGATATCATGAGGTACACAGAGACCGCCACGAGCGCGGTGAGTAGGCCTAAATAAACAACCTCGTTAGTATACGCAAAGAGAGGTGTTTGACATGTCATACCGAACAATATCGCCTCTGTGAGCAACGATATTAGAGAGGCAGTATCTAGTGCGATAGCCATGCTGTCTGATAACCGCCTGGGTGTGTCGCTTGAATTAAGGAAGGGATGTTGTATTTTTCGAGTTTTGTGCTTGTCACCGCTGGAGTTCGTCCGATCGGTGAAGGGGAGGTTGAGGGGAACAGGGCCGCTTGTTATAAGCGCAAGCCTGAAAACCTTGAATCCTCAACGAATTGACAGCCACAGCCAGTTTCGCGCTTGACTTCCCAGCGGACCAGCATACGGGACATTTTGTCGACCAAGACCATTGACCTGAGGCGGCCATCACTCCCAAGATTGTCCCCGCCGATGGCACAGATCGTTCTGGCTTCTACGACATGTGCACCGATGACCAAATCTAGGCGGGATGTAGTTAATCTGTGAGAGCATCATCTGCTGGTGTACTGCAAAAATGTTTCCCAAGGTCATTGTGAGGCTTCAGACTGGCTAGTCAATGAAACCAAATCATACCTGTCATGCGTATTCTGTGATAAAAGAGAACAACTGAGATCGGCGTGTCCCTGACGCATCGCGAACCCTGCAACTCCCTGCGGCGTACCCGTCTTTGCCAGTGGTGGGAAACGAAGATCGATTGAAAGAGAGCCTTTTCACCCCGCGGGTTTGATATGTAGCATCGTTTCGGCATAAGGAAAATCGAGCGAAGTTGTTCGACGGCACCGCAGACTATGAAGACACACATGCAGAATTTTTTCATCTGATGAATGAATATTGAGCACTCTCGCCTATCTCTGTAACTCTTTGATGATAATAGAATAAATGAGTACGGGAATCTTGGAGACACAATGGACATCTTAGACGTACCTGTCCGCGGGTAGTCAGATAGCCCGAACAGCCCGAAAAGTGCAATGCGGAGGTGGGCGTCGGCTCTCACGTATTCTAGCATCGTGAACGATTCGGAGGGTACGCTACTACTTTGATGCAGATGTCCTCAGGCACGGATAGCTTGCAAGACGTTTTTGATAGGTTATAGTGCGCTTGCTCGCAGGTTCAAGAGGGCCCTCGCTATGAAGCTGTCAAGTTAATTAGAATGCCACTCATGGTCGGCGACACGTTGGTGAACCGCTTGGCATCATAACGATAGCATATTCCGGGGGCGTGTCGACGTCTATGATCGGATGCGAATACGAGAGCTGCGTTGAGGTACTGCGAACAGTCATTCATTGAGTAGAGTTCCGTCGTTGTACTCAAGAACGGAGTTGAGGAACTGGACATCCATTTTGATCAATGAACTGATGATATGGAATCTCGTGGTTTCGTACCATTTCTCTCGCCCGCACGACATTTGTGTCCCCCCACGGGTCTGACTGAATGCTATGCACGACAAACGTCTCTTCGAAATGATAAAACTCCAGTTGCGATCGGTAACGTTGGTAGCCATCGAAAAGACACGCTTTATAGCAACTAGACAATGTTAGGTCAATTTCCAGAAAAGAAACCATGAGACATAGTATACGCACACCTGGTAAGTTTGACAGACTCCCCCTTGCTTTATTTAAGCACATGAGAACGACTTTGACGTGGTTTTCGCGTTGCAACGGCCATCTCCGCGATTTCTCACTGACGTTACTCGTTCTCATTCTCTTGGTGTAGAAGAGATTCCTTCATATAATCGCTAAGAGAATGGATAGAATGGTATCCTTTCGAATGAGAGGAGGAAAGCGACATGGACGTTGGAGAAGAAAGACGCGTAACGCTTTCGCGCTGGCGGCCACGCGGGTGCATCGTCGCTCTCCAACCACCACCATAGTATCCTCAACTTTTGAACTTTACTACAGCTATCTCACAAGCAAACCACTCAGAATGACTCTACGATGCACGTTCGACTGTCCGGACAGAAACTGTCTCGAAAGAAAAACGTCCGAGTTGTCGTTCCCTCGAAAGATGCTCGCATGGACATCATGACGCCTGGCACCGACGGAGCAAGTGAACCTCCACGCCAAATTTGTTGCGAGACTTTCGTCTTCTTCATCACGAGGTGAAGATTGACAGCATTATTCTTGAGCGGTGCTCCGAGCATCATTCATTCCAGGCCGTCGAACAACAATTTGGGGGCACACGGTTGATTCGGCGACGACGAGGTTACGGTCAACCCAGTCCAACTATATCGCCAATGTCCTCGAGATGAGGATGGATGCCTGTAAAGCTTTGGAGGATGCGGAAAGGAGGTATGTTTTTTCCTCGAGCAGCTCCAAAAATGTTGTATTCAATTCAGAAGTTCAGCAGACAACGAAAGAAATTGGGCAACTCGGACTCTTTCAGATTACCTCAGGTTTTGGAAATCCACTTCGCGATTGCAGACGTAGTCTCGCTCATAGCTATTGCAGCTTATGAACCTGAATGGTTCGTCGCAACTTTGAATCATTGTGTATCGCTCAGCTCACTGCGAAATTTTACAGATCGGAGGGCGTTGAAGAAATCATGGCACGGTCATCTTCAATTTGAACTTCTTTCACTGGATGGCTTCCTTGGAGGTATCTAAATTTAAGCCCTGATTAGCATTTGAATAAGCAATTAGCGTGAATAGACCTTGACCGGAACGGTGCTGCGCGTCAGACTTGGGCGTTGACTCCTCCTTCGAGAAGTAACGAGCATGTGCTGCTCGTCCTGTCGGGGTCATATTTTCCTTCGAAGTTTCTCGTTGCACGCGATTGTCGGGTTTAGCAGGTGAGCATCGTTTGTTCTTTTCTCACATTTTGTGCATCAGTCAAATTCATGCTGACAGGCATCTAAGAAGCTCTCGTATTCAAAACATACGAGTAGCATCCTCAAGCGTTCTACCAAACGAGTGGTACGTTGCGAGCTAATAATTCAACCAAAGAAACTTCCAATGATAACATTGCGAATATTTTACAGCAGGAACCTGGACAAACTTTTTTTTACATACTACTTGAATGAAAAGTGTGGAGGATCTCGAGAAGTAGAAGCACAAGTCAAACAATGCATCAATACCCAACATTGATGATCGAGTTCTCGTACTTCTCCCAATCCTTCACCGCCTGCTCGGCTATAAAATGAGCAACGTCCCTCCGACTGACGGTGTATCCTCCCAGTTCCTGATCGGACGCGCGGTAGCCAGCGTTTCCCTCTTTATCCGCCTTGCACTTCCCGTCTGTCAAGAAGGCAGGGCGCACGACCAAAGTGCGCTTCTGGAATCCGGCTTCGGGAAGGCGAGACTGCCAACCCTCAGGCAAGATACTCGCAGAGGGCTCCTCTTCTTTCCACTCCCGGCCAGCTGCGTAGGCAATGACACGCTCCATGGCCAACTTGTCTTCGTGAGGGTGCTGGAGGAGGTAGCCGTACATCGGTTTCAAAAGGGCGGGAAGGGATTCATGCGAGGTTTTCGTGAGGCCGATGGAGGAAATGAGGATGAGCTTTGGGACGGGGTCGCGAGGCATCGCAGCGAGGACATTGAGCATGGAAGCGGAGCAGATGTCAGGAGGATCGAGGACCATGCCCTTCGAGAGCTTGAACGTAGGAGCCCCGCCTTCGCATTGGATGAGACGCGTTTCGATCTGGGAGATGTGGGCTACGCACCAACAGTGAAGAGGACAAAATCAATAGGCCCATCAGCCGATGCCTCGGTGAATGCTCGTTGCACATCTTCTGCCTTTAACGCGTCGCCCTGGATGATGAAAGCCTTCCCGGACTTGACATATTTCTGAATTTTCTCGTCCTCGTCGAATGCACTTGGTCGACGAAGCTGGAAGTATACTGTGGCTCCGCTGTCTGCAAGAAATGAAGATTGTGAGTGAAAGCCGTTATTACTTCTACAGTAGATTCGAATTTACTCACCGAGTAATCTCTCAGCAGAGTAATATCCGATGTTCTTTGAACCGCCGAAGACAAGAACCTTCATCGTTGAAAGGATGTGGGTTTGCAGCTGAGTGGGAGGTGAAAGAGGAAGGCGATCGAGTATTGTCTCAAAGGGTACGCCATGATCCATTTCCTTTATACTGCTTGTGGCCTACTCCGAGATCGTCAGGGATCGCGATGCAACGCGGCGTGGAAGAGGGTGAGCGATAGACTACGGAGATCACAGGTCTTATTCGCTTACGATGCTTCAGCAACATTGCTACGCAACCCGTCCGACGTGCGTAGGAAATGCGATTTCGACGATTCTCGCAGTTCGAATACTGTTTACGAAGTGGGCGCAACGGTGCGACTGGCACGGTGTCTCATATACAAGTGCGGCGTCCGGAGTCACGGGCATGCACAGGATATTGAAACCGAAGACTTTGCGTCATGTCGCGACGCGACGATCCTGTAGGAGGCGGTGCCGACGGAGGCGCGCGAATGCTTTCGATTGAGGAATTGAATTGGCCCATACGAACGGCGCGGGCACTACGGCGAGCGAGAGAATAGAGATTGATTACGATCAAAACATACAAGTACATGGAATCATGCCAAGGGTATCACAATTGCACGATGCAAGAACACCTGGGACCTATCAATATCCGACATTAAGCACCTTGCCTTCGAACTTCTCCCATTCCTGCAATGCCTGTTCTACAATGAAGTGCGCGATGTCCCTACGGCTGATGGTGTATCCTCCGAGCTCCTCCTGAGACACGCGATAAGCCTTGTTCCCCTCCTTGTCACCCTTGGACTTTCCATCCGTCAGCAAGGCAGCGCGGACGAGCACAACGTGCTTTTCGAAACCAGATTCGGGAAGACGAGCTCTCCAGCCTTCAGGAAGGACGCCTTCGGGAGGAACATCCTTCCATGTCCAGCCCGCCGCGTACGCGACCGCGGTCTCCATCCCCAGCTTGTCGTTGTGCGGCACTTTGAGCATGACACCGTACACGGGCTTGAGAGCGAAAGGAATGGCTTTGTGTGTTTCTTTGGTTAAACCGACGGACGAGAGGAAGATGAGTTTTGGTGGGGCGTCGCGTGGCATGGTCGCAAGGACGTTGAGCATGCATGCCGTGCAGAGGTTATGAGGGTCTTGAACGAAGCCTTTTGTGATGGAGAAACTTGGGTATCCACCTAGCAAAGGAACTTCAGTAAGCAATTCGAACCAGCTGATAACGTCCTACTTACCGACGGTGAAGATGCAGGTGTCGACAGGCACTCCGTCTTCCGCTGCTTTCTCCCAAGCTCGTCGAACGTCATCTTCTTTCAGCGCGTCGCCTGGAATGATAATTGCCTTTCCTGAAGTGATGTACTTCTGCATTTCTTCATCGTTGTCGAAAATGTTTGGTCGTCGAAGCTGGTAGCAAACGGTAGCTCCTTTCTCTATACTTCCAGTAAGAAACGAGCGCTTTTCTTGCACAGAATATACGACTAACCTAGGAGTCTTAATCCAGAATAGTATCCGATGTTCTTCGAACCGCCGAAGATGAGGACCTTCTGAGACATCGTAGTCGTAAGATCTGAAGGTATGTCGAGCTGTTGTGTGGAGTGTTAAGAGAGAGAACCGATTGATGTTGGTGACCAGCTACAGATCCGCGAGCGCCTTTTAAGCCAAAGTCCACATGTTGCGCAGTCGGAAGGTTATGGCCTTGCACGGCCATCATGCACAACGGAGTCATTTCCGGCTCAAGATTTCAATTAGTGAGTGACGCGCACAGTGTCGGGAAGGTGTTTCAGCGATCGACGGAAGGTACGTGCTTCCGTCGCTGCCGCGGAGGTCTGAGCACGAATACCTCAAAGCGTATAAGCGCATCAATTATTGCGTAAGTTGCGCACTGCGCTTCTACTGCGAGGCGCGCACTGACATTTCCTCTGTAGTTCAACGTGTCCTCTTTCATACTGCGTAACTGCGGAAGCGTTGTGCAGACATAACGTCGTTGACGAGGTGTTTGGACCTCTTACGAAGATTACACGTATAGACGGAAGAATGTCGAGGCGCTCTACGTGGCAGTCGCGGAGCATTGATTTTGCTCCGGGAGCGAACACATCGGAATCAATTGACTCGATGAGCTATGTTGGGACCTTCAATCTTCGCTCTCCGTTACACGATTCATCGCGTTTTTGTGTACTGGCAATACCGTATTTCCAGTGAGTAAAGTTCGTAAATAATCGTGAGCACTTCTCACAGAGTTTAGAGCAGAAATCAGGTTCCTTTCTGTTTTAAAATAAATCATCCCGACTGCAACGAGTTCCGACCGAGCCCGATAGTGGGATATTGGAGTATAAATACACAAGCTCAGAGCATCGCTCATATCGAAGCCGATGGGCAAGTATAAGCGTGAATATCGTGTAAAGGGCGCTTGTTGGAGTCGCTGAACATCGAGAGATTCAGAACTCGGTATGTTCGTTGGTTATTTCAACATCGATACTCAAACTTAATATAGCATTCGGAAAATAGGTGCTCTGGTTTCTTGAATAATTTAGCAGGAGTCCTAATGGATTCTTTCGATACATCAAACGATGTCCTCGCGCCTTTGTGGCAAAGTAAGGTTTAGACATGTCCTGGGAGGAGTGCGTCATCCACGCACGTCTCCTGAAGGCAATTTTCCCTTGGTCGTTGGGCGACTGGGAGTGGGATCGCCGTCCTTGCCCTTTGGTTGTACTTCTCGAGGTCGGAAGCGTGAAAAGTCTGAATAAACGTCCCACAAACTTAACCTCAGGGTTGAAAATGATTCCGATAGGTGGGTTGAAAAGGACAGCTGTCAATCACTCACGACCACTCTTGTCTTTCCCTCTCATCTTTGAACTCGTTGCCCAACATGCACCACGGAGACGCAGCGTCTGCAGAGGAGCTCAGAGAGGTGTTTGGACGAGGGATGAACAAGGTCAATGAGGTGCGTCGACTTCGACTTCCCCCAAGGACGTGCCTTTCATTATAGTTCCTTTTTGTTTTCGTTGACAGGGTTACAAAATGCCTTCAGACGACGACGAGATGCAGGTGAGCTACCGCGAAGCTTGACTGCTGCTTATTGTCGAGACTCACTTGATGTTAGCGGCTGGCCCACCAGCATGGTGTCTGGGAGATCCTTATGCGAGGCTTATACCCCCATGAGGCCGCGCCTTTGGTCGAGTCCCTTCTTGATGCTGATGTTGAAGGCGGAGGCAAACCATGTATCCTTGATGTCGGTTCCGGTTCTGGCATATGGCGCGTTCATCGGCACCCTCCCTGACGAAACACATGCTGATTTAACTCCAGGACAGTGCACATTGCCTCACAGTTTCCCGATGTCAGCGTGATGGGTGTGGACTACATCAAGCCGAAGATGAAGTGAGACCTATCCAAATTGTCTGCGATGAAACTTATATAGTTATTGACGCGCATGAAGGCAAATTCCGGAAAACTGCAGGTAAGTCCTGGTAATCGAAGCGGAATTCCCATAAATGCTAAGAGACTCGGACTGTGTAGCTTTCATCAACTCGATGTCTTGCAAAAAGATCAGTCGAAGCATTTGGAAGGAAAATTCGACGTAGTGCATTGTCGGGCGCTTCTGGGACACGTGCGCGCTAAAATTCACCCGCCGTGATCGTATCTAATCTTCTCAACTTCTTTCTTTGGTTAGATGACCAACAGTGCAGCGAAACACTTCATAGAGGTCATATCTGGATTCGTTAAACCTGGTACCTGATTTCTTCAACTTGCTAAAGGAGAATCAAGCTCACATTTCATTCAAAGGCGGACTACTCATTATTCCTGACGTGAATGGCGATATGTACAAGTCCAGGGGCGTGTCATACATCCCCGCAGAGGACGGGATGGAAGAAACTACGGCTCCCGATCATAGTTGGATGATGCGCTGGCTACGCGCCTTCGGGATGAACAACTCGTCAAACGGCGATCATCGAACCCGCGCCGATACCCTCGGCAGTATGTTGCGCGATACGAAAGGGATTCGCTTCCTCGGAGAAGAGTCGTATTATATTCCAATCAACTATCTATCTGAAGACTCCGTCGGAGAAGAGCAGCTGAGCTATTTTATGGGGCAAGATTTGCTGGTGAGTCTCGAGCTGGGCATGTAAAGGTCAGGCACTAACGCGCGCTTCGGAAAGCACGTAATAAGCGCCACAAAACCGGCGCTTCTCTCTGCAGGTATTCCAAAGGATGAAGTCGAAAAGTGGGCAGAGCTTTCCCTCAAAGAAATTCGTAATCCGAAATTCCCATTGTATGCGAAGTTCGCAGTCGTATGGGGCGTCAAAGAACAATAAACTATATCATATGTGCTATATTCGATTAGAAGCTTACTCAAAAACAACATCGTCGGGTCTCTAATGAGTGTAGTAGTAAATCGACGCTCTATAATTGAGTGGATGTACGGAACTGTATGAGTGACTCAGTAAGTGTAGTACGGTCATTAAATTTTTTGAGTCTTCTATCGTTTTGCGAATCGAAGGAACCTCGACGCAACTAGGAGGGCAACGTAAGTGACAAAGCTCAGCATGCGAACCATGAGTACTTACGTATCGTCACGAACATATTGAAGACTAAGAGAGGTACGCAAAGTCAGCGATGAGCCAGAAGATTTAAAATCATGGACGCACTGAAATAAGCGAACAGGATGAACGCATCTCTCCAGCGGTTGTCGAAGCTGATATTAAGCGGAGTATAGTATTCATCGCCGACGCTGTACTGGCAGTACTGGCAGCTGGTCGTCGCGTTCGGGTTGTTCAGATATCCGCCGTTCGCATTGACGAAGTCTCCTGCCCACTGCTGGCACGTTTGTCCCGAGGGCGGGTTGAAGATCGCGAACTCGTCGCTCTGGCACCTGATAACAAGGCCACTACGATTGTGAAGAAGAAATCAGAGAGATTCGATGGAGAGAGCACGAGCAAAATACGTACTGCAACTCAGTTGACAACATAGCGGCGAGCACGCGCGTATACGGAGTCAATTGGTAGAGCCACGATCGCCAGAACTTGGCCATCGTCGGGAACGGAATGGTCACTCCCGCGAAGGTTGTCAACACCAATCCCAGGAACGGATTGAACAAGACGGCGATCTACGCCGACGAATCTTGTTAAGTTTTGACACAAAGACAGGAATAAGCGAGTCACGAACCTGAATCGACGGAGAGAGCGCCCCGATCATCTGGCCCAAACTCACGCCGAAAAGCTCGACGAAGATGACCATCAGCAGCTGGAAGCCGTTACCTGCAGTTCCAGCAGAACCTTTGCCGAAGCCCATGGGCCAAACCATTAAAGTCCAGTAGAGAACAGCGCAGAGCAAAGAGTTGGGGATTTCTCCGAGTAGCTGTCCGATAGCAAACACGTAGGGAGAGTAGATGCGACTCGACGCCTCTGTTCAATTGAATATCAATATAACAAAGAAAACGGATTATCAGGTACAGTTGAGACTTGCCTCGAATGAAGGTCGCTAAAGTGAGTGAATTAACAAGATGCACGTTTAGAGGGAGAAGTGATACTCACCTCTGTTGAAAATGAACAGCGGTTCGATAGCAGACATTAGAATAGCGGGTACGACAGTCACCCAGAAACTGAGTTTCGCAGAACCGTAAGTAAAAGTTTTGGTCCGGGGCAAACGATCGACTTACATTCCGAAAACCTGATACGAGGGAGTCAAGCCGCGACAGTGTTAGTTATTATAACGGAGATGGAATCATCACATACGCACCCTGTACTGAAGATCTCTAACGCTGTTACCCAGCTGAAGCAACGTCAACGACACGAAAAGCGAGATGAAGACGTGAATGAAGAAGCGCGTGAAGACGTAGTCGGGGGAACGCCAGATAGCCAAGTTGTTTCGCACGACGACAGTTTTCAATTGATAGAGGAAGGGAGTCGCATCTGTGACAGATTCAAGTCTCAGATCGAATGGAAAGGTTTTGAGAGTCCATCACTTACACGTCGAAACGCTCGATTTCTCGGGGACGGGTTTCTTCAGGGCTTCGGCCTTCATCACTTCAATCTCCTGTTTCGCCTGCTGGTACTCGGGCGAGTCGAGCCAGATGTCCTTCCAGTCACTGTTCCCGATCCTTGGTGTGACACCCGCGCCGATTGCCTCAAGCATGAACTCGGCCGGGTTGACATTCGAGGGACACTCCGCGCCGTTGCGAGCGAAGTAATCACGCAAGACTCGAGAATCTGGCCCGATATCTCCGAAGTACACGGTTTCACCTCCGCGCTCGAGCAGCAGGAGACGGTCTGCGCGTTAAAGCATTTAGATTGGGTGGAGTGGTTATAAGATGAGAAGGGTACACACCGAAACTTTCAAACAGCAAAGACGATGGCTGGTGAATCGTACACAAGATTGCTGGAATAAATTTGATCAATTACTTTTCGAACTGCTTCGAAACGTAGTAAAGTACCTTGGCCTCCATCCGCAAGTTTCCTCAAGAAGCGAACAAGATTCCATGCGGACTGACTGTCGAGACCCGAAGTGGGCTCATCCAAGAAACTATCACAAACCGTGAGCATATGATCAGTGAAAATAAACTCTTCCACACTTACAGCAACAACTCCGGCTTGCTGGCCAATTCGACACCGATCGTCAAGCGCTTTCGAGCTTCGACGCTAAGGCTGTACACCAAAGCTTCGGAAAGATCCTGCAATTCGAGCAACTCAATCATTTCCTCGACGTACGCGTCCTTCTCTTCTTGAGGCACGCTGAACGGTTGTCTGAGGTAAGCAGAGAAGCGCATTGCTTCTCGCACCGTGGCGGTGCCTTCGTGGACGTCCATCTGTTCGGCTGGAAAATCGAAGGAAAGTCAGTATTTCTTTTAGACGAATTAAGGGAGGAATGAATGCCACTCACCGTATGCAGTTCCTCGAGCGAAATCGGAGTCGATAGGGCGCCCCTCTGCAGGAAGTGTAAATGCATCTGACAAGAGGAATAGACAAAGAAGCCTCCTTACCAACGAGGATGTCACCAGAAATAACACCAATATTCTTGCGCTGCGCGAGCACGTCCAAGCAGGTCGTCTTACCAGCTCCAGACGCTCCCATAAGCGCGGTGAGCGTCCCAGGCTTCACATACCCGAGTACATCGTGAAGGAGACGGCGCTGTCCACCCGGCACAGGAACATGGTAGTTCAAGTTCTCCCACGTGAAAACTCGCTTGTGAGAGAAGTCCTGCTCCTTGCCGTCGGTGATGTATTGCTCCTTCTCGCTCTTATTTGCCTTTCGCTCTCTCAGCTCTTCGTTGCGCTTCTTGGTCTCGTCAGTTTCCTTCGCAAAGATCATAACAGAGCTCCCGCCGAAGTAGGACTGGAAATTTATTGATATGAGCGCCAACAAAATAATTTCAAGGGCGGCTCACCTGATAGTATTCAATGACCACGAGCTGCGAAATTTGGAAAATGAAGATGAACGCGATTAAGACGACCAGATTTCGGCGCCATAGATCTGCCACGTTGTACTGGTATCCCACTGAGAGGTAGTTACTTCCTTTCACGATGCTTTGTCCGGTCTCGGAGCCAAACAATGTGCAGGCTTGATTTGAGCCAAGGTTATCGCTATTCAGAACGGTGGGATGAGTGAACAATCGATTTCCTGCGCGCGGAGAATTTTACGTACGGATACTCATTCACTCCCAAGCCGTTTCGAGGCGCAACTGAGGCGCCGTCACAAGTGAGCTGCAAGGCAGTTGACGTGAGTATTACAAAACAGACTGGGGCGGGATTAGTAATACCTGAATACGCATGAACTCGTTTTCCATGCATCCAGAGAAAGCTGAACCGGGATGAGAGACCGAATTACTACAAGGGAATTGAACATACCATAGTAAAGTGGGTTGATGTAAGTCTACGAAAATTTGTCAGCATGGAGTCCAGGCGAAATTCAGACATCCACTTACAATCCAGAATAGCCATCTCTTCATCTCGAACGACGGGATGATATAACCCGCATAACTGATCATGTTCGGTACGAACATAGTAGCCACTCGGAACGCGCTGTCGAAATTCGTGCAAAGCAAGCCGAGCGTCCTGAAGAATCCCTGCATCGCGAGGAACGCGGCGTACGTAAACAGGTGGAACGTGAAGAAACCACCAGCGGAGCGAGCGAGGTGGGACATGCTATCGGCGATTGACAAATACTAAGCGCCATTGTCGGCCATAACGGCAAAACGGAATCACTCACAAATAGACGATGATGTTATAGACGAGAATTCTAGACGCGGAGAAAGGAATATCGGCCAGCGTATTGGCTAGTGCGACAGCGCCGGGGCGGAAAAAGCCATAAGCTGTTTGCTTGTGCATGATAGGACGACCAAGCATCATCAATGGCATCTATTTTGAATTATCCGTTAGACCAAGGGCATTCGAAGTTGTCATCTGTCACATACCTCTCCGAAAGCATCGAGACAGCTCATAAGCATAGCTGTAACGCGTTAGCATCATTAGAACTTGAGCCATGAGATATTTTGATACGGACCAACGAAAATGACACTGCCACGCGTGAATGCACCAGCAGAAGTTAGTGGCAAATTGTAAAACGCAGCGCCAATGACGATCGCGAGAATCTTGGGTTAAAAACCGGTGAGTAAACGTATTCGAATCGAACACCGAGAGAAATCGTACCCAAGCCAGACCATAGCTCGTAATCAGCTGGAAGCGATCTTGAAGCTTAAGGCGGAATGTGCGCTTCGTTAGTACTCGAACCTGGCCGAAGAATCCGAGAGTGTAGGGGCTCTTATGCGAGACGCCCTTCTTCTTGTCCGCCGCCACGGCCGCGCGGAACGTTTCTTGGTCCGCGCGCTCGGTCTCCATGAATAGCTTGTAATCCTCAAGAGAATGCCGCAGGTCGCCACCATATTTCGAGTCCTGGAACGCCTGCTCGAGAGCCTCGGGTGTCGACGGCACACTGAGCGCTGAGCGTCCAGGCGCGAATTGCCTCTCGTTCTCATCGGCTAGGAAGTACGCGCGTTGTTGTAAGTGATTCTCGAATATGTTGAAACACCGAAAGGGAAAGGGATGACGTACTGCAACCCGTCAAGTAGTCCGCCGTGCTCTGGCGCGGCAACTTGTTGTAGCCGAGGTTTTCGAAGTACGCGCGAGCTTCACCTGGAGGTCCGTAGAATACCTGACGGCCCCCATCGAGTACCATTACCTTGTCGAAGAGGTCGTAAATGCCTTCGCCTGCTTGGTAGCTATAGAATTCGGTCAGCTCGCGTTGAGGAAATTACGACAACAATACGCACAGAGTAACGAACGTCGTCTGGCCCAGTACGTCCGTCATGACCCTCAAGCTCTTGCAGAAGTCTAGCGCCGTACTCGCATCCAAGCCGCGCGTGGAATTGTCCCAGCACTGCACGCGAGCGCGCGTCGCCATCATCTCCGCGATACTTACACGCTTCCGCTCACCCCCGGAGACACCACGTACGAACTCATTGCCGACGAGCGTCTGTGCGGTGTGCTGGATGTTGAGCATACGGAGGAGCATGTTGAGCACTTCCTCGTTGAAGTGCTTGCCGCGTTGGCCTGGCAAGCGGGCTGCCTTGCCCGGTGTCTTCGTCGAGAGCGCGAAGGCGAGCGTCTGCGCGACTGTGAGCGTCGCGATGTGGATGTCATCTGCAAATTATTATTAGATCAGAAGTGGAGAAAACGAGGAGGGAGTGCGCGCATGCGGCTCAGGGACGGCGGGGGGAGGGGAAAGGAAGGGGCACAATACCTTCTTGGTTGTAAACTACTTCGCCCTTGTAATACTTGGCCATTTCGTCGGCGTCGATCCCAGCGTATCGTACATCGCCAGTGACCGCGCCGTAGCCCTGTCGCTGATTCGCAATGGTCTTCAAGAATGTCGTGCAGCCGGAGCCAGGGCAACCTAAGATAAGGCACATCTCGCCCGGCTTGAGAACACCAGACGATCTTTGCAAGACGTCAGTAATCACTATGACGCGGATAAATCAGCCTCACTCACTTGTGTAAGATCGTTGTAGTAGGAAGAGATTTCTTAGGTAAAAGAGGCCCAATGAGAGTCATCAGCCAGACGTAAGGCAGCATGATAAATTCAAGGAGTGCATCTAAAGGGGAACCATTCAGATACGCGATTTGTTTCGTCATTTACCTTGACCTACTCGCAAACGTCCTTTGGTAGATCTACGAGAGCATGCTTAGTCCAGATTGAAATCAGATTGAAAAAAAAGAGAAAAAACTAGCCTTGAAGTTGACACCACCGAACACGTCGACTTGGAGATTCTCCCAAGTAACCCCGACGTGTTTGTGCATTAGCCCAGCGGCCTGATTTCTATCGTTGGACGAGCTGAGGTATTCGCGAAGATCGAAGGGCGCCTCCTCGTCATCCAGTCCGCCTTCAATGTCGGTATCAGATGACTTTTTACCGTATGTATCATGACGATGGCTCTTCAGAGACTCTGCGCGTTCGAGCTTGGATTCTTCTGCGAGTTCGCGTGCGAAAGAGTTGAACTCTGCCTCTGCGCGCGAGACATCGACCTCGCTGCGTCGCGAGTCGTCGATTTCGAGGAGCGTGGGCGTCGCCGACGGACCTGGACTTGCACCCAGCGAATCTCGCTGCATTGTCGAGGAGATGGGGGGAAGGAAGGAAAAGGAAAAGTGAGTGCATGTTTTTAGAAACGACGGCGGAATTATATGGGAGAAACTGAGTAATACGAACCACTCTGACACAATTCAAATGACGGGATCCCTTTCTGGGCATGCCTCGATGAAGCGATAAACCCGTTGATGTGATTGGGCGGGCAAAGCGGCACCGCTTGGCTCGAGTCAATGCCAGATCGATTCGGATCGGCAAGGGGCAATGACTCGAGTCTTTGCTGAATTTTTCGCACTACGGAGCGATAAATAAAAGTTCGAACACGTCGGTACGCGTCTGGCTGGTCTCCTCATTACCCGGAAATTAGATACGTCTGCCAGCAGTGAGGCTTCTCTGTGATCGCAGAACTTCTCGATGCCTCCCGCTTACGCGTACGTTCATACGAAACATCACCAAAACACGTTCAAGAAACATTGAGCTTATGAATCCAAATTCGCCATTGGGTCATGCGTCTCTTTGGATACGGGAAAGTGAAACCCTCTATTTCGCAATCCGCATACGAGATCCACGAAGGATTCGGAAGGAATCTCGATGACTTGTCAACGAGCCAAACGCCGAAGGTTTCGCGGTGGGGTTGCACTGGAAAGGCTTGCGAGTGGTCCGGAAAAGTTTAAGCACGTTCGGTGAGTGTCAAATGGAGCTGAATGGCACGTTACCTCATGCTTTTCTCAAGTCAGAGACCTCACGTTAATCCTTTGAATCCCGGCATATGACGCAGATGAGTCTCCCTGCTTTGTGCTGGTGGTCGAGGCGTGCTTTCAATCGATCTATAGACTTTCGGCGCTCACTTGCACGAAAGACGCATCCTGTCCACCACGAGGAAAGAGACATGATTTCGTAAGAACCTTTGACTTCATCACTAGTAATCGTCTTACTCCAGAACCCTTTACGATCCGGCTCCCGATCCGTCTTGTAAAAAAACAAGAGTTGAAACGACCGCGAATAATGCCTTTTCAAGTCTCCGTGCGCTTCGGTAGAATGTACGGGCTGGCTTATATTCTGATGGCCTTGTTTCCCTTGTCGAAGAACTTGAAAGTACGCGTCAAACGACTCAACTCGTTGGTGGCAGAGCTACTTGTGCTGATGTGCGTTAAAGCTCGTAACAAGCCCCTGGTCTGGTCTGGATAAAAATCTGGTCCGAATTGAAAACTTGCCGTGTAAATTTCTAATATCTTGCATCTAAAGTAATGTACAATCCAGTTATCCCCAATAGATTGAAAACAAAACTTCCTAGCTCACTAAAATAATTCAAACGCACGCCACGCCGGTTCAATCGTCCCCCGACTGTCAACGTCGATCCACCGTTTCCGCTCGTCGTCAATCTCGTTCTGATACTCCCCCGCGTGGCCGACTTCCTCCTCCCCACCGCTTGTAAACCCAAACGCGCGATCCCAACCCAGACCGACGACGGCGAGTTTGCAGTAATTTGAGCTGTGAAAACGATAAGTCGACGAGAACATTAACAATAAACTTGAATCGAGAAGACGGACCTGATCGTACAGACGGATGCCATCGGCCGCGCTTCGTTGTCCCATACCCAGGCGCCGCTCAGCAGCGCGAAGTCGACGAGAGCACCCTTCGTGGCCTGGATGCGCTCCTCGAGCGGGTAGTCGTCGAATTCGGATTGGACATACTCGCGCTGACTTGAGAGCGCCCGAAGCTCGTCGCTTTTGCTTCGCGCTAACGAGAAGACAGACGAAGACTGAATCATCTCAGCATCGAGGAATTCATCTTGCGCGGTGGGCGAATCCGACGCGAGCCAAACGACAGAAGATTTTTGTGAGGAGGGCGAGAGGATTGATTCCGCTCGCAATCGCGCCCAGGACTCGTTCGCTGCTGCTACGAAGTTCTCTATCGGGACGTATTTACCGCGATGAGGCCATGTTTCGGCCTTGCGATCTCCTCGTCTAATGTGCACGCCTACGTACACGCCCAAGTCGCGGCCGCCAGAGTCGTCGGTTTGTGTGGTGACGCCCTCCATTATTTCTTTTCTCGCGCTACGAATGAGTGCTGCGATCTCGGCGTTTGGACGGATAGTCTGTGCGAAAGACTGAGCCGCGTTGTCGAACACTGGCCGCTTCCTCCTGACGTTTCGGGCGTAGCTACAGAACATAATTTGAACCCAGAAGTCACAAGGCGAAGAATGAACACATACGGATCCTCGTATTCGTCGTCAAATTTACTCCCGAAGTGGAATACCGCTGTACGAGAGCTTATGACCTGGCACGATTGATAAATTTACTGTTCGTGAAATCTTTGAGCACAGGATGCCTACCCAATGTCTTCAAGATTTGGTCAGTGATTAGTGGAACGGGGGACCTGCAGAAACGTTACATACCGAGCCGAACGCGGACAAGCGACGAGTTCTACAAGACAACTTCAAGGTCAGATTGACAATAGCGTTTAGCGACATTCATTTGCACCTTCTGGAGGTGGTGGTAGACAATCCGGTTCGGGGCCTGGCTGTCTGTGACGGACATCTTGGAAGTAATTGGTCCACCTGTAGTTTATATGTCGGTGTGACATTTACTACGAGTACGAGTCTTTGTGAGCTCACTTCCCGCGATTCCATGATTCATCGTTCACGAAGAATGTTCGATTCCTCTATGTAATTTGATAAAAATAATGCAATTTTATCTCATTTGATATTCACGCACCTCCCTAGCAAGCGCCGCCGCCTGAGCCATTAACGCCATGTCTGCCGCCAGTCCAACTTGTCCGTCAAGTAGGTATGTGATCGTACTTCGACATACTTTCTTCGTCTCTGCCTCGGGAAGGTGTGTCTTCTGGTTGTAAAGCTCATCGTGGTGCAAGACATCCATCGGCCCTTCTGGGGGGACATACCAGTACGGCGGGGATCCTTTCATCGCATTTTTGAACCACTTGGCGCACTCTTCACGGTATTCGTTCGGAGATAGAGGGAACGATGAGTAGTTCTCGTAGGAGAGCACCTTTGCGGATGGTTTCTCGGGAGCAGGGTGAAGGATCACCATGGATGTAAAGGCCTCTGCAGATGATTCCTCTGCGACTGGGGGGACTTGGATAGGTGTGACGCCGATCACGCGTTGCAGCGTCTCCGGACGTTTCATGGATAGGATGACGAGGAAGAGAAGGAACAAAGCCACTGTCGCACCTGCAACGAGTGGTAATCTAGAGAGCACCAACGCAACGCTAAGCTCGATCTTCTTGTATTTCCTCTCTCGCTCGCTGTCCTCAAACGTCCGCATTCGATGGTTCGGGGGGAAGCTCGCGCTCGCGGATGAGGCAAGGAGGGGTTCGCTCTGGTAATTGGCATTATCGATGTCCCCAAGTCCATGGATGACCTCCAGCTCGTAATCTTCATCATCTCCCAGCGGTTGCTCCTCTGCGCGGCCAGCGCGCGAGTGGGGGGTTCGGGGCGTTAGTGGTTGGTAGTCATAATTTGAAGTGTATGGTCGTGAAGCGGAAAGAGGTGGAGGTTGAGGCATGAGCGCTGCTGACAGTTAGAGTGTCCACAGACTTGTCGTCGTCGTGTCGTGAAACTGGTCAAGAAATGAGGATGTCCGCCGTGGACGGCTCTTGCGAACATCGCAAACTCATGTTCGCAGAATTGTCGCGTCGTCAGGGCAAATATTGATTGCCGTGCACGGATCATTTTTATCAATGTCAGCGCCAGCGACACAAGGAAAACGTATTTTGCTCTCTGAGAGCCTCTGCGAACTACAGAAGGCAATGTTTACTGGATGTCAGCTATCAGACGGGATATCACTGGAGGCGCCTCGTTACAGTGATTTACTGGAAATTTTCGAAGTCTTTTATTTTACCTTGAAGACTTCTTACGAGAGGCAACAGTATGAGCATCACAAAATAGACAGCATCTGGGAAAGAGGTATCGGCAGAAAAAAAAAGGAGGGGGACCAACCAAAAGCCATAGCCCTCAAAGCACATGCTCATCTTTGTGAAAGGTTTGGATATTCCAACGAGAAGACCGGTATTCAAGGCAGATTGAAGGGCCTTGTATTGTATAATTCCATGCACGCTTTGTTATGACGCCGCAAAGTCCACAGTCGCACCCCAGCAGCTCAAATGGAGGATCTTCTTTAGCGTCTCTTGCGATGACCTCTTGTCCCGCTGCGTGAGTACTGGTTTTGCAACTCCGCATTTGTTTTGACGAAAAGCGCGTCTCGATTGCACGGAAATAAAAAATCGGGATACGAGAATCGAACCTTGGAGCGCATGCGAAGCAATTGCAGTGGGAGAGCTCGAGCGGGCCCTTTGAGATGTTCTGGGGAATCATGATTTTGTGGTTGACCGTGATGTGAAGGACCGTGACAAGTTCCAGATGGTATTCTTCGTAAAACCCCGAGTTCAGAATGACTTAGGATCTAGAATAAGAGCAAGAGAGGTCCAGTAGTATGCTTGCGTGCACGGGGCCTTTCCTGCATGCATGAGGAGGAAAGAAACTTGTCACAGACTATAAATGAAAATCGGAGGATCTGGAAAATCCGCGATTCAGTGGTGTCATCCTGGGCTTGTAGTCAAAGCGAATAGGATGTTCTTCACACCGAATTTCTGGATTCTTGTCAGCTGAGTACTGCGGTGAATTGAATCGACGTCATGAAGAGAGAGGTGGCAGAAAACCGGAGGCAACTCGAAAGGCGCGGTTGTCCTCATCAATTCGCCCGAAAAGGAAATCGCAGGTCAACCGTTTACCGGCCAGTTTCGCGACGGCCTGAAGCGTCATTCACTCCGACCACCACCACCTCCCCCTTTTTTTGCGGAACGCGACTTGGATAAGGAGCGGGCTTCAATCTACGGCTCTCAGTATCAAGATCTGGTCCGAAACCACTCGAAACCACTCGCAGACACCACTTGGAGCTGCAGTCATCTCGCGTACGATATAGGACCGCTCGCAAAGAAGCTTGGCAACGTTGGTTCTTGACGACACGAAAGATAGAACTCGACGAAAGAGATTGAGGATATAGAATGGTATGTTCTGCAACAATATGTCGGATGGAAACGCGTTCGTTCAACAGATCTTATCGCCTCAAACAGGACAGTCGACACGCGGACCCAGAGGAGTTCTACGTGCGGCAGAATCGAATCGGTGAGTTGGATCTCATATCTGGCCATAGTATGGAGAGTGACAGTAAATCTGCAGGGAAGGGGTCGTTTGGTGAAGTCTACAAAGGGTGCGCATGGAGCACATTCAAACGACATCGCTCTCTAACCTAAGCTTACAGGTACGACAAACGAACAGGGAAAACTGTGGCAATCAAGACGATAGACCTGGAGAGCGCTGAGGATGAGATCGATGATATCCAACAGGAGATTCAGATACTTTCTCAGCTGGATTCGCCCTACGTCACAAAGTGAGTGGTGAGAATGGTCCTTCTTTGATTATGGTCTGACACCCGACGCGTTTTCTCAGGTATCATGGGTCATTCCTGAAAGGCTCGAATTTGTGGATAGTCATGGAGTGCGTTTTCTTTCATATCTTCGTTGTTTGAGGTCGTTAATTTCGTGTTTTACTCAGGTATTGTTCTGGAGGATCATGCTCAGATTTGGTATGTTTACCCACACTTTGCTAATATTTCAATCTGAACTGACGTGATATAAAGATGAAGCCAGGGACGTTCCGCGAGGAATACATTGCCATTATTTGTCGCGAACTGCTGAAAGGGTTGGACTATCTGCATATGGAGGGGAAGTTACATCGAGATATCAAAGGTGCGATACAATTCCTTTTAAAATCGACATTTTCGCTCAGAACTATCTTTCTCGTTCAGCCGCCAACATCCTCCTTTCTTCGCAAGGCGATGTCAAACTCGCCGACTTTGGTGTGTCAGGCCAACTATCTGGCACGCTCTCGGCAAAGAAGAACACATTCGTCGGCACGCCATACTGGATGTCACCTGAAGTCATCAAACAATCGGGTTATGACTACAAAGCCGATATTTGGAGCTTGGGTATCACCGCGATTGAGCTGGCGAAAGGCGAGCCGCCGTATGCAGATATGCATCCAATGAAGGTGCGTGCTAAGTGCTCTATCAGAGGCGCAGCAGCTTCAGGTGTACTGACTCTTCAATATGCGTCAAGGTTCTATTTTTGATCCCCAAGAACCCGCCGCCGTCTCTGGATGCGTCCTTTACGCGCACATTTCGCGAGTTTGTGTCGTTGTGCTTGCAGCGTGACCCGCGTCAGGTGAGTAGTCTCGAACCGGCGACTTCAAATTCCGATTGACGGCGAATATCTAGCGCCCGACGGCACGAGAGCTGCTGAAGCACAAATTCGTGCGGATGGCGAAGAAGACGAGCTATCTGACGGAGCTTATCGAGCGCCATGAGCGGTGGAAGGCCGAAGGGGGTGAACGCGCGGAAGAAGACGAGATATTGCGTGAGGACGATGAGTAAGTTCTTAAGTATCCTTGAGCAATAATGCCGTCATCTCATCCTCGATATCTACAGCCAAGCAGGAGGAGATATGGACGACATGTGGGACTTCGGCACGGTCCGCCACGTCTCGAAGCAATCCACCGTCGGCCGTGCAAGCTCGCACCACAACAGCGTACACACGAATAACTCGAACAACTACAGCAACGTTACCGCGCATCGACCTCCCCCGAGCCCGCCTATTAATCGGCAGAGCGTGCAGCTAAACACGAACGTGCCACCGCAAGGCATCCGTCGAACTGGCTCGGAAATCTCGCTGCCCTCGCCGGTGCAGCAGAAGAACGAACGCCTACCTCCTTTGCCTCCTGCCGGCTCTGAGGCATCCTCATCCTCAGCCGCTGCACCGCCAGCTGCAGCAGTAGCATCTGCGTACGACAACCAGGCGACTGTACGGAATGGCTTGCCGAGCGACGCGCAGCCCAAGCCGCCCAGATCCCCTACGAAGGCGAAGACCGTGGTTAGAGACCTGTCGGAAGATCTGGATGACGAAGAAGAGGATTATGGCGAGCTACTGGAGGGAAGCCAGCCGTATCCGCCTATGAATCCACAACATGACCATATGGCGATGCCTGACACCGCGATGTTGGACTCCGTTGTTCTTCCTGCTATCGCCTCGGTCAGTCTCTTTCTTCTTTTGTTGTTCACACAATCGCTTACGCTCTTGTTTTTGGATGTACAGCTCTTCCCTCGCGTATCGACTCAAGAGGCTCGAATAGCTCTATCGACCTTGCAACGTGCTTTCACGGAGGCTGAGCGCATCATCCCAGGCGTAACCAACGAACTTGTTAACGAGATCGTAGACTCAGTAGAGCACGTTGAGGAAGTCGCATGATGCCCCCTTTTGTCGCTCTCCCCTCCACTGGGCTTCGCGGACTTCCATTCATTGATATCGTTTGAAAAATCATACCTTCGTAAATTGCTTTCCCTCTGAACGAACGCTTTGTGTATTTTTCTTGCTGTGTGTACATTTGCCCATTGTACAGTACTTGCATTCATCCTTGATTGATTATATGAACGATGCACTTGTACAAGTATTATGCGTCTGATATTTGTATACCGGGTCCTTGTGTTGAGCTAAGGACCACTCGCGTGATGGCGTTGGCTGGCTTCTGAATGAGTATTTTTGTGAAGAGTTCAAATCAAAGCGCGAACCTGGTTTGCTTCCCTTCCCTTTGCTCGAGGCTTCCTTGTCTACCGTATTGCCCGTTGCCTTCTTCACCGCACTCACAAAATATCGAACGTTCTTCACCACGTCCTCAGGTGGGAAGGTTAACTGCAATGCGTGTGTTTAGAGTAAAACCTAATAACAAGGCGTTTCAAACGCACCTTCGCTATTGCACTCCGAATGGTGCCCGCCTTGTCCCCCTTCCATTCGCTCGAACCCTGGATGCGCCGAATGTACCCTGCGACATCGTCGGTCACGGTGCCTCTACGCTCTGAAGGCATGAGACCCTTCGGACCAAGTATTCGCCCCAGGCGCGGGGTGATCGTGCGGATGAGCGCCGGGGTGCAGAGGATGACCGTCGCTGGGTATTTGCCGTTTGCAACCTGGGTATCAAGACTGCTAGAGCATCTCATAGAATTCGCCGAAATTTGGGACGTACGCCTTCAATCATCTCGCTCCCGCCAACAAATTCTGCGCCTGCACGTTTCGCCTCGTCCGCCTGACGACCATCCGCAAAGACGAGGACGCGATCCTTCGTCTTCTCCTTCGCCTCCCGAGGCAGATTGATACGTCCCTTCGGAATCGTAGACCCGCGCTTCATCGCTGTCTTGATAGTGAGCTCAAAAGTCGCGAACGGCCTCGTCGCCTCCACTGCCTACAATTCGCCCCCATAAGACTCGTCTAAACAAATCACTTCGCTGGACTTGTTCTACTCACGCGCAAGACCTTCACGGCCTCCACCAACGGCATCTTCTCGCTCTCATAGAAGTTTTTGCGCGCCTTCAGTGCCTTCCGACGTTCCTTCGCTGCGAGCTTGGCTTTCGACGGTGGGGGCCGCTCCTTCAGCTTGCGCGCGTAGGATGGCGACGTCGATGAAAATTGTCGGTGTCCTTCAACGCATGATGAAGATGAAACGAGAGCAGGAATGGTACGACAAAAAGAAGAGTGCCTTGGTGTATGAATGCTAGAGCGCAGAAATACGCTGAACAGTGCGGAGGACATGGCGTTCGTTCATCGAACTGCACGAAATTCGTTCACAACTCAAGGAGATCGGCAAATACCGAACACGGATCACATTGATCAAACCTTGAGAAAGCTCCCAATCCAAAAAAAATCCAAGCGTCGATTTTTCTTCACGCTTTTGCAATGTCAGTTAAAAGGAACCAAAACCGAGAAAACGGCAGAATCGCATGTAAGACACTAGTGCTGTGATCGATGCGGCGTATATTCGTAGTGTCACTGTCGCCGTTGCATGATTTGAGGCGGAAATGAGGAAAAAATGCCAGGACTCCCTCGGAAGCTTCACTCGAGGAAGAACACGTTACAATACTGGAAAAATATACATGGAAAAGTATCGAATTGAGAACAGTACATAAACAACGTCCCGAACCCCCTTGAGCCTCAGTAACGAATGCTTCTTAAATTTTAGACGGATTTTGCCTCACCTCAAATAACAAGCCTTCAAATCTCGACCCACGTCTTGCCACGATTGTACTTGTACCAAATATACTTGAACTGCGCTCCCAAACCTCTTCTCCATTCGTACCTAGCGGAAAACCCCCCGTAATAGGCGTAGTTCATCAACTCTTCGTAGCTTAGTGCAATGTATTCTTTTCCGAAGTTATGGCGCTCCTTGCTGATCCAGGATGCAAGCATTCTGTCTTGACTGCACAACAGATTGATTGCGTTGTGCGTATCTTTGAACACATCGACGGCATTATATGTGGCCTGAGTTGTGGGCGTGAAGTAAATATGTAGTCTTCTTTCCTTTGCAACGGGCCCAACTGTGACAGGATAGAAATGAAATCAGCGCGAAAAAGACGGGATGGGACTCACGACCTATGTGAAGGGTTCCATCGTCGGACACGGATATACATCGAGACGCTCTTCCAACTCTCACTAGGTGCCAAGGGAGAGGAATGAGTCATAAAAACAAATTAGACACACGTCATAAGCTGAGATACTCACACAGATTGCTTGAAATTGAAAGGAGGAACCTGACAGTTTCGTCAAGAATATTCTCTTCTGGATCGTAACGTGCGGACCGAGACATCTTTAGTCGACTCCAACTTAAGCTGAATGAAAGGCAAGGCAACCGCGCATCTCAAGCAGTTATAGCATTTCTTTAGACGCAAATATTGCATTAGTTTGATTGACGCTTGTGATCCGAGATTGGCAGCTTGATGTCAATCAATTGTGAACGCAACATTGCACATACGGACGAGATATTAAATGTCAACGCAGCGTGAACTTCGCTAAGACGTCTATTCCAAAATGTATAAGATAGATTCTCTCCGTCTAATCATTATAGATGTTCTGTGGATGTCGCACCGAAATCTGTGTCCGTAATCCGACAATCCCTTCGACAGGATGCGAAATATCGCGGTCAACGAACACTTCCAAAATTCCGCCGCAAGATGTAGACGCTGAACTTCCTAATTGCAGAGGGGATTCGCGGCAAGTGCCGATGGTGTCCCTATTCGATGTGACGCCGCCAGTCCCAATGCATTCGCAAATGCAAACTATCTTTGCCATATTCGGGGTGAGGAGAGAATCCAAGAGTCTGTCAAACCAAGGAAACGATATCAATCGATAATGATACCAAAGCAAAAGAGGGTGAATCGTACGTGAATTTGAATCCTTTGTTCTTGAGTTTGCAAAAAGTATCTTGAGCAGACTGACTCCAGAATTCCGGTGTAGTGGCCTTGCTCGGATCGCCAAGGATTATTGAACATTGTCCTCGGAATGAGGGCAAAGGTTTCCTAGTCGTATGCGAACATGGGTGGCCGGGTGAGATGGTGGGATGATCAGGTAGATTACTGGGTTTTAACATTCTCAAAGCTAGAAATGTCGAGTCGTAAGATGTGAACGGGCAAATCATTAGGAATGTACGTACGAGTCACAATAGTTCTGACCGTCGGTTGGTTCTCTTTCCCTGCATCATTTTGGAAGGCGTTCGGGCGTTCAGTACCATCAACTTGGAGGAGTGCTTCCGAGAGCGCGGATATGATATCGTCCACTCGGAAGTATTGTCGATTAGGGATGAGATCTTCAGAACGGAACCGCCAATCGCGTTCAATGTCTCGGAGAACAAAATTCGACGTCAGCGGGTCTTCGTCAGAAGAAGTGGCCGGTGAAGATGATGGGGAACCGCGTGTGTCCTGCGCGCCATCGTTACTATCCTTCTCTGCCATGATATTAGATGCGAGGTCGTAAGTAATGAGGTCGTTATAAAATTCCTCTGTGAACATGTCGATGTCGGAGTGAGGGAAGAACATGGGAGTGGTTGGACGGGAAGACACGGGAGATGGAGTCAGCGAGGGTAGAGGGGATGAGTGTTGGGAAGAAGGAGTCGATTGGGCGTTGTTAGTGTTACCCGAGACGTAAAGGCAACGGCTATTTGCAAAAGGGCGTGCGTTTTCGGAACAAGACGTCGAAGGCGTAAGAGAAGGAGGGCGCAAGAGAAAGATGTGATAATGTTAGCCACGTGTTTTACGTGATCGGCTAGATATGATTGGCAAATGAAATGCTGCCGACTCACCTGAGATGGTATCGCAAGCCTCCGTAACTTCCAAAACGCTTGGGACAACCTGAGTTGGGACAGTGATGCGCTTTGTCAATTACCAGTCGTCGGAGATCAACGTCGGGTGTTGAGGTACCGCTCCTAGGACGACATTTCCTGTGAAGAAGCAATTGTAGATTCAATCCAAGTCATTTTCAAATGGATAAAATTGTACGTACCCTTTCCTAAGATGGTACTTCAGGCCGTTTCGTTGTTTATAAACACCAGTGCACCAAGGATGAGGACAGCGCCAGACTGAAAAGCCTACGACGTCAGAGAATTCTGGCTTGCAGCTCTGGAACAACGCCTCGGTGTCCGGATCGGCTCCGTCTGAAAATGAGATCACACTACGAGCCACGTCGTATGCGCTCTCTTCTGAGGTTGAAGCCGAGATTGGGTCGACCGGTGGGTAGTCGAGCGCGTAGTGCGAGAACGACAATTTGAGCCGCTTGAGCTTCGGCTTTGTGGGCGCTGTACCATCTAAGTCCTTTCCGAGCTTCACCGTGTTGTTCTCGTCCACATGAAATTCGAGTTCGGCGATAGGAATCTTTGAAGGTCCCGCAGAGAGATCGGAGGGTTTCGCTGAAGAGGTTTCCGTTGATTGTGCAGATGGTTGTTCGATTACTGTGTGGTCCTGAGCGGGATCGTCTACGAGCGGAGACGGTACAGCAACTTGAACCTGCGGAAGTGAAGAAATACTGGACTGCGCCAATGAGTAAGGGGGTTGTCGCGTAATGTCCTCTTCAGGGGTACCACCCGCCAAGAGTGAGATTGACGAAGAAATAGTGTTCGGAGCCTGTTTCGAAACGTGCGCCGGTGAGACGAGTCGCAAATGTTTATCTTTTGGGTCCGAACTCGTCCCTTCGGTGCCCGTATCCAATTCCTGCGATAAATCGATTGACGTAGTAACTGTGCTCTTCAATTTGCTCGAGGAGGGCGTGATCGGTGTTGGGAGATGCCCCTCTACCGAGGAATCGAGTTGCTCAGAAATACGCTCGGGACTCGCGATCAAAGAAGACACCCGCGTATCAGGTACGCGACTGTCGGAAGCAACAATTTGAGTTTCCTCGACCGGATTGAAATTTGTGACTGGACCGGCCAAACGTTCAGGAACCGACTCTTTCTGGAAATTTGGAATCGGACTGGACCTCGAGTGAGTTTCGTCGAAGCTCGAGCCTTTGTTACATTCGGATGTTTCAATTTGAGCTATGGCGGAGCGTCCGCTGCCACTGACGCTGAGTTCAGAGCTGCTGGAGTGACGCTGTCGGGGCCGTAGTCGAGGAGGTGCACTTGAAGATTCCTCTGCGATCGTGATGATTTTATTGCTGGGAATTGGAGGAAACGTCCCGAAAGTAGTGGGTGACTGTGCTGGTGAGTACGAAGGCGAAGATGACGCCGAATATGCTGTATTCCCAAGATCCAGAGTCCAAGGCTGCTTGAGGCCATAACCCGGAACTTCATGTTGTTTCATAATGAATCCTTCCCGAGAACAAAGAACGTATTTGCAACTCACCTGAGCTCGACCAAGCCATGAGCGAATCTCCACCAGGTCTCTCGATAGCACTCTGTCGAGCTTCGGTTGGGTCGTGGCAGGATGACGACGATGTCGATGTCGAAGACGTCCTTTTAGATGTCTTGAACGGAAGGGGGCTTTGGACAGGCGTGCCATTTCTCTTCAAAGAGCTTTGTCCATTGGACCAACGAGGCACCTTTCGAAAATAAACTCTATGCGCTTGTCTTAAAGAGATTTATAGGACGCACCCGAGGCTCGCTGAGGACCGAGCCGTCCATCTTGATCGTCACTGACCAACTCTTCGCACCGATGTCTCTTCCCCTGATTCAGTGCTAAAACGTCGATCTTCCTGGTCGCACATGCGAGGTTCGATACCGCTTGAATAAATAGAGTTGATGGTATCTTAAGTTCCTAGACGGAGGTCATCGAGAGAAGTAGGCAGCCTCCATGACTGCTTTGAAGGTCGAGAAGATTTTTCTTCGAAGCTTGACGACGAAAAACGTGGACCGGGTGCCGATCGTACTAGCACGCGCACCTTTCCGAATTGGGATGAACATTCAATTCGGACCCAATTGGGAAATTTGCATTTCAAGGTGACTTTTCGTTCATAAAAGAGGCGTAAGATGCATTCGAGCTTTGCGACGAAGAAATCGTAGACTCTGGTAAGTCACCTATAGCGCCAAACTAAATTCATGCTTTAGACTTTGCAAAGCTTATAATTCGGAATAGTTCGGGATCAAATTTACCGGCACGGAAACCATAAAGCCGGTGCCTTTAGCAGAATCGTGTCCACGAAAGCGCGGTGCACACCACTTGAACACCTTCGCCCATGATGGCGACAGCAGCGACGGCGACGGCTGCTGCAGCGGTCTCAAGGACGTTCAGCTTCTTCTGGAACAACGCAATTCAACATCCCCCTGAACCCCAAGTTCGTGATGGCGAGGTCACGGTCTTTCTGCAGCCACGACGGTTTGCGCGCTTTGCTGGCGTCTTCACGCTCGTCCCCCTCCTTCCCAAGCGACCTCCGACGAAGCAGCTGCCAACAGAGGTGTGGAGAAGAATCCTTTCGATACTGATTGACGAAGGAGAAGAGGACGATGGGCCCATCATAAGCAAGGCGTGGCTAGGCAGACCTACTGCAGGTGGAAATTCGCTGGCAACGTCGGAGGAGCGTTCCCATAACGCGACGTTCAAATGGAATCTCGCCTTAGTGTCAAAGGAATTCAAGGTGAGCTTCACCATTTACGTCTTTCACGTCGGCTTTCACGTCTTTCCCCCTGTGGTTTTTGCTGTTATTTTGTTTCCATTCGCCATGAAATCGCCACATCCTCTTTTCCGCCAAGACTGTCACTCGACAATACCACGAACAACGCTCTTTGTTCCCCCTTCTCCCCACCTATCTCGTGGTGAAGTCATTGGGTTACTTTGCACCCGTGAACTCCCGCGTTGATTCCGTTTAGTGTATTGCTTTATGACGAACCTCTGGTTTCGCGTTTAATCGGAATGATCGAAATACTTACGACTATTTATAGGACATCGCCCTCCCAATCTTATACGCCCATTGTCATATCGCCTCACTAAATTCGCTACGACTATTCGTAACACACCTTTCAACCTCTGACCAGAAATGGGACTCCATTCGACGAATACCATATTCCTCACCTGGACGATGGGTGCAATCGCTCGACGTTTCTCGTCTGACGACCTCAACTCATCAAGAGAGATTCACCGCTGACGATCTACTTACCCGAGTTTTCCCCCTTCTTCCCTTCCTTTCTCGGCTTGAGCTTAGCTTGACACTACAGTTGAGCCGACGAGCAATGCATGTTCTTGGGACCCGCGAGGGTGCAGCAAGCTTGCGCTCGTTGAAAGGTGTGAAATATGACTCGTACGCTGCCGCACCTCAGGAGCCGAGCGGACATCGCCAGCGTACTTTCGTTCCCAACGACCCGCTGACTGAACTCATCCGGAACTGTCCTAGCTTAGAAGAGCTCGAAGTCGTCGGTCTTGGGCTCGATGATCTCGACGTGATGATCGCGGAGGATAACATCATGGCAAGGAACGAGCTCCTCAACTCACATTCACCCACGTCATTACATCTCCCAAATCTGCGTTCCCTAACTCTCCTATCCACACCGACTTCCGACCTCCTCCTCCGGCTCATTCACGCTCAACTTCCTTCACTAACGAACCTAATCATCACGCCCTATGGCGACATTCCCTCTCCCCTGTCCCTCATTACGCCATTCCTCGCCGCGCACGGCAGCAAACTCCGCACGCTCGTTCTCTTCACACCCAAGTCGTGGCCCACCGTGATCTACCCACCCCCGAGCGACCTCCTCCTCCTCGCGCCGAACCTCCTCGCGCTCTCGCTCGAGAAAGTGAGGCTATCACTAAACCCGCCCCCACCCCCGCCTCTCACGGCGAAAGGCACGCCGGTGCCGGGCACGGGTCATCCGCTCAAAGAGCTGTGGATCGCGCTCCCGACGGTTGACCTACGCGAGGCGGTTGTGACACTTCTACCTGTGCTACCGAACCTCCGCAGGGTGCGTGCACGCGAGACGCGTTGGGCGAAGAAGGGTATGTCTGCGCGGGCGCTGGAGGCGGGCTACCAGGGCGAGATGCGTAGCTGGCGAAGGGTGCTGGCGCGATTCAAGGTTAGGATGCTGGACGCAGACGGCAGGGAGAGTGGTCTGTGATTTTATGTGTACATTACTGGTTTGGTTTGGCTCTCTACTCCGATTTCTTTCCTTTTTTCTGGGACAGTACTAGTGCTTCGCTTGTGTATTGACTATTCGCTTTCGTATCTTTTGCATACCCCGCTACGCTATCATCCCTTTTCATTGTAATTCCAATTCACTCTCAGCTCAAATCCGTGTTATCCGTATCTATCTATTTTTGATTTACTGTAGTTCTCTCTCCTTCAAGTTCTCTTGCTTCACTGGAATCCCAACTCTGCACGATATTCTGCGCTATCATTTGATAGTTCGTTGATGTACTGTCTTTGTAACTACCATCCTCACCTTGGATCCATCATCCCCCAGTGCATTACATGTATTTTCAAAGTATGACTATCTCTCAAACCGGCGTTCAAACCTCGTCTTTATATTCATGGCCGAGCTTCGGGAGAAGCCGACAAGGACCTTCTGAGTGTTTCGCTATTGACACACCAGCTTAAAGTGGGGCCACAGCTTCGCATGGCAGGTCCGATTTGTTTGTTTTTTTAGAATAAATCCCGCAGGTGAAAAAAATGACCATAAGTTAGCAGAGAAGTAAGACAAAATCTAGCGCGGCTTTGAGTCCGAGTCCATGGCTCTGCCAAAGAGGATCTGGCCTCGCAAAGAAGTCGGCCTCGCTCGCTGCGCTCGCTCGCCCTCCTTCATTGCTCGGGAACTACTAAGGAGATATTGACTTGTACTGGTAGGAATGTAAATAACTAGCATATATTCCTTGGTAAATTTATTTCAAATGAATGTACTCTTCAAGTTGGTGCGAGAGACGACCCGTTACGGAGAATTTCCGGACCGAAAATGAGTT
>KQ085987.1:0-117386 GCA_001020605.1 Schizopora paradoxa
CAGTGTTGTTACTGACCCGGGTTATAACCTTTTTGGTTATAACCTTCGATCCTCAAATTATAATTACTGACCTTTACCTAGGGTCAGAGGGTCAGTGGTGGTCATTTCCAATCAAGCGTCGAAAAAAATATGCCTGAGGGAAATAAACTGTTGGGAGAAGTTCGAAGGCATGTTTGACACATGTAGACTTGCCTCTTGTACCACTAGAACACACCACGTTCTTGCCGAACGGTATGGGATATCAGGAAGGATATGTCATAGCCGAACTTCAACCCTTGCTGGTCATATTTCCACCATTTTTGTAGCCGAAAGGACCTCAGGAAGTGTTCGCAAACCATTGGGCCGGGTTCGGGCTTCGGCCGGCTAGGGCTTTATCGGCTCGGAGCGGCATTTCCGTGCTTCCGGAGCTTGCCGACGGTCAGTTTACTGACCCTCTAACCCATGCAAAACCACATCAGGCAAATGACTGACCGATTTAACCGAAATGACCCGGTAAGGTCATTTGGCAAATGACCGGTCAGTAACAACACTGATGTGGACCCACGACGTTCGAGAATCTCAGGCTCCCCGAATTCCGATGATGCATCGCGACTAAGACGGACGATATCAGCGTCTTCTCGATATGAGCTGCCCAGCATGGTTGACACCGGGGGGAGACACCTCAGTTCCTCTGTCTTTCTTCTTTTCTCTCCCCCATGCTCGTGCTAGGCTGCAATCGACGGTTTATCCTCTTCATTTTCGTGCTTTCATGCGCCGCTGTCCTCATTTTTTCGAATGTGGCTCAACGCCCCTTTCGTACCTCCTACGACGCCGTAGAATTTGAAGACATACGCGTGGACTCGTGGACGGATGGGCGCCAACGACAAAAACATCTTCGGACACACGTCGCGTTCGCTAGTCTCTTCCCCGCCCATTTCGATGTATATCTTGCTGCCGCCGGCACCTTTCGCGATGTTCTAGGAGACCAGGGGTCTGTCGACGTCTTCGCAGGCGAACGACCATTTCGATTTAAATTTCAGGAGGTCATCGACCGCGTCGACCTTTATTCAGGAGAGGTCAGGGATGCAGGGGATTTATTGCACGCGATGAACGATACGGATTTCTATCCTGCGGAACCTGGAGCTCTGATCGACCTGCTCGTCTTGGGAACCTGTGAGATTGAGTACGTCCTACAATCATACGGAAAATCTGAAGCACAACTAATTCTTTTTTTCTACCGGTCCTCAACTGCGTCTTCCTCGCATGTCTATCCTTATACATAGCATGAAACCATGGTCAGACAAGCTTTTGGAGATATGGGACTCCCGACCGGCGGACAAGAAGTTTAAACTCGTCTGCATAGTCCACAATTTTCGTGACAATGGTTGGCAAAGGCATATCACTCCTTGGGCTACCAGAGGAGCGATAAGGTTGTTACCTATCGCCAGCCAGTTAGTCTTCATCAAGCTGGACTTCTCACGAAAGCAATGCTGACAATTCGTCTTCTCCTCAGTGTCGGTAGAACCTTCCGCAATAATTTCAGGCAGCTGGCGGACAACCCAGAACCGGATTTGCTCTACGCAATGTATGAATACGTTCAGATCGACGTGCACGCGCCCGTGTTGGACCTTCCCGACTATGGCCCACGTTCCACTCGGGATCAAATCACCCGGGCTGTTGTGCAAGGCGGCTTCGATCCCGGTCGACGAGATTACACGCACATCTTCAAGGACCTGTCTGACGCGCTCAAGGGTACGGGAATGCATTCTGCATAGTGATTACATGTTGTTGATCGTCTTTGCAGCTGATCCTGGTGCATGGGGTTATCTGCCTCTGGGACAGGGTCGGGAGGAATACACACCTCTTCCTCAGACAGACGAGGAAAACTACGAAGAGCCTTTCACTCTTCATCTCGCCGGGAACGGAAACCTGGATGTTCCAAGAGAATTGAAGCAGGTCCTGAGATTCCACGTTAACCTGGACTACCCCGAGTTTTACGCAGTGATGCAGTCCATGGACGTCGTCATACCTGCTTTCGTAAATTTTGATTGTACGTCTCGGAAGCTTCTTGAACGTCTGCCACTTACAACCACTTACTCCTCTGCCGCCAGATTTCGACTTTCAAGCGAGTTCGACTGTGGCTATGGCTGTCGAATGCGACGTATGTTGTGCCATTTCATCAAACAGCGTACCAGTAGTTTTACTGATCCGATGCGTTCCCCTGCTTAGATCCCTCTCATCACGACAGTACGCATGCGCAAGGCCTACGAGTACATTGATGATGAAAGGGTTACCATCACCCGACCTCAAGCGTTGAGAGACATCCCTGCTATCGCGGCATTCCGAGCAGGAATGTACTCGCCCACGAATGACTCTGCAACCCATTTGCTAGAGTTCACTGATGATGTCGATAAGATGTTGTCGCGGGGCTGGAAAAAGACGTACAATGAAGTACGTGCATTCAAAGAGCGACTGTGGGCTGAAAATCGGAAGTCGGCCTCCCGTATTCTTAATGATCTTCCTGGATCAATATGACATTCCCAAATCTCCTGTGATATTTTATTTTATTTGACTATTGCGTCCTCAATTGCATGTCTGCCTCGAGCTTCAACATTGTATCCTCGTAAAGGACACTTCGGTCTAACGCACCCTCTCGCGCTCGATCTCTCACTTGTCAGCTTGTGTACAAACTCTGTCATTAAAGGTGTTGTAGAATGTTATTATATGAATTATTTTACGCTGGATTCGTGCAAGAAAGGGTGAAGGGAATCCAAGAAGAAGAAAGAGATCCTCGAGACTGATAAATCCAAGACCTGTAAAAATGTTACATGAGAAATTTGCTTCGATCAATAATGTGGTCCTGGTAATTCTAATCGCGCATTGTGCTGTGAAGGAGGGATATAGTTGAATTGATTCTGGAATGTTTGGGAGGAAATCGGCGTTTCATAACGGACGAGGGCGCCACTGGATCCGGGTGGGGTATCGTCTTCTGGAGGGTCGGTGAGGGAGATGCGCTTGTACACAGAGGGTTGTTGCATATCGATGTGCACAATTCGTGCAGGAACAGCATGGTCATTCCAACCACGTTCTTGCATGACAGGGATACTGATCGGTTCGAGGCTTATTTGATCGTTTGGCGTCGCAGGATACTTTTCCTCTGACGGTGCATGTTTAAGAACAAGGGCCGGAATCCGAGTCAGCAGACTTACCGAAGAATAGATTAGAGTCTTGTTTCATGTTTGATCCATACAACGTAACAGGTTCAGATGCGATCTTGACTTGGTGAACACTTGCCCAGTATCTGATCTCTTGTTTAGAATCAAGTATTGCTGCTTCATGGCGCACACTTACGTTGACAACTCCATTATAAGTCGTAACGTCTCGCTCAGGTAAGACTGAGAGATTCTGAAGAAGGCATCTTCTGACAGCCCAACACTTGACATAGTGTGCACGGCATGTTTCTGGGCCAACATTAGGGCGCCGCGAGCGATTCCCAAAGGAACGGAGAACGAGTTTATGGCCACGGGCAGTCTGTGATTGTTCTTGCCACCCAAAATAAAGATATCGACCAGCTTTATTATTGACTATTGAAAGGCAGATTTGAATGAGAGCATCAAAAATGCAATAGATCACTCACGAGCCAAGCAACGTCCATACGCGGCAAGGGAGGTGGGCCAGTCCCTGATTGACTCGCCCAGAATAAAGCGGGACAGTGGAGAACAACCACCATACTGTGCACAAGCGCATGCGTGACGTGAAAGTAATAACCCTCCCGCAATACATCGGCGTGTCTGAGATTAGCCATACTAAAATCCATGGTTTGTGGGAGCCTGTCACGGAATCCAACCATGACCTCCTGTAAACGTCTGTCGGTATAATTGATGGTTAAGTATATTCTCAGTCAGAGCTGATATGTGCACTGACAGTAAGCCCTGGTCGCGCGCAGCCGAAGGTACATTTGGCCTCCCCGCATTTGAAACGGCATATAATTTAGCCATGATACTCAGTACGCTCTTCAACGCATCGTACGTATGTTGCCTTGATAGCGATTCAATATACAATATTTCCGGCGAGGGCATAGAGGTTGTGCAACTGTCGAGGTTTATCAATGGGACCCGAGACACGACTGTAGACATTTAATCATAGTGAGCTCGATCTATGGCCTTTTCGGTACGTACCAGAGCAGGAAAGAAGATCTAGCCAGGCGATGGCCCAAAACATTCGTCTCATCTGGTCTCGTTTTTTCAGAGAAGGATCCAGCACGATACTCTCTTCGGAATCGAGTTTCAGGTCCATTGCTACTGTTGTAGCATACTTCCTATCTAAATCAGTAAAGGGGGTTTATTGATCAAGCATTTAAACTGACGCGAGAGTAACTCCAAGAGCCTTTTGTCAAAGGCGTCAAGATGATATTTTCATTGATATTTCGAATCGAAGTGCTTACTGTCCATTGCGCCTGTACCATTCTCCACCCAAGCCAAGATAATCAAGCACTGTACGAGCTCGAACTTCGGTGTCTTATTTTCCGAGATTAATAACTAAGTTCTACGGGTCAGAACCGGAGCTACATAGCAACGTGGAAACAAACCTTTGCGGTATCCACAAACGGTGCAGAAGACAAATGCCTTGCTCCAGGAGAGTGATGATGATTGTCATAAAATCTCAAATACGGTTAGCGCGCAGCCCAGTGTGCATTGACTGGACATCGCGAACTCACCTGATGGAATAGGCCGCGATGCAATTGGCCAGAAGGGCCGACAATGTTGCATTGTGCACTCTGTTTACAATATCCTCTTCATCAAGGAAATTGAAGATACCACGCGCGTATTCGAAAAATATGACTGTCAAATGTGAAAGGAGATGCGGATGCGGATAGCTAGGCCTGGAGGGGTCAAAGAGATACAACGAGCGAGAAGAAACAATATTCCATCCCGAGGGTACTCCATAATAAGCATTCGCAGACCCAGGAGGGGAAGAAGGGAAAGATGGTATTGAGTTCCTCGAACTGAAATCCACATTTGGTACGGAATAGCTGGGTTCAGGTTTCCTGTACGGTTCAAAGGAAGGCGGACTAGACAGCTCGAATCTTGTGACGAGCTGCAAATTCTTCGCTGTTTTCCTGTTGGCCTTCTCGGGTTTGACAGAAAAGCTGGCGATTCCGCGCTGCGCCCTGATGTTATCCCTCTCTGTAAATTCACAAGCCGTCCCAGACTGACTGCATGACTCGCAGACGTCCTTTCCAGTCTTTGAAGGGCGGCATTTTAGCTTGCGAGTTCGACTGCAAATGTCGAGTTAGATTCACAGCGGTTCATTGCCTGGACTGATTCGTGTTCACCAGGAGTCGCAAGCTGTAATAAGCCTTGTCCTCTTCTTGGTTGCTTTCGGTGCCTTGTGAGGTTTCTCGAAGACGAATTCGAGGGAGCTCATATCGAAAGCATTGATTTCTACTTGTCGTCAGCACAGAACAGACCATACATGTAAAAGCACCGTCACCTGCGCCAAAACTCGATGGCCAGTCATGAAGCCAGCCCAAAGTATCGGTGTCGCAGAGTTCGGCAACGCAATTTAGTAGTTGGACAACGTAGTCGGAGGTCAACCAGGAAAGCGCGAAGAGAAATCCAGGCAAGAGACAGACGACAGATCTTGAGAAAGGAGCAGAAAGCTGCGGATGCGAATTGACAGATGTCGTGGCCGTCTTGGAAACCGTGGCCAGCGTCTTTCACCAGGAACTTTTGCCATCGACGCCCACGATGGTCTCAGCAACACTCATCGACACGATTTCTTCGCCTGCCGACGCGTTGACGAACTTGTACGATGAATGGCGGAGCGGATCAAAGAGCGTTGACTTCGCGGATGTCGTTTCGGGGCATTTCTCGTCGATCTTATCAGGCGACCGCGCTCTGAGCCAGGTGCGATTCAGTATATCTATAGTTTCTGTGGCCGTGGACGTTAACCACGTATCCCAGGTGCCTTTCTTGAGCACAGAGCTGATAGCTTCTCAAGCAAATCCGTCTCGAAGGCTTGTCCAATTCCCAGCCATGGTTCAAGACACGTCCCCCTCACCTGAATTGTACCTTTCACGCGTTCAAGGTGGTGTTCGCTGCGGTGGATGGGGACTGGACGAAGGTATACATTCAGAGATGGATTCGAGTACGGCTGGCAGCGATTACAGCAATTTGAGGGAACGAACGGTTTTATGGGCTGTCGATATACCTGGGATCGCGCCATGGCACTTTGTCGCCGATACTCCTCAGAATACCGGTAGGTAAATACGCGCTACTTGATACCGAGTGCGCGAATGTCTAACGTTCGTAGAAACTCAAAATGAGGCCTCTGGCTCCGGTGAACCTCTGATGTCCCATAAATCTCCCTTTCGCGACGCGTCCAGCCTTGTCGTGCAAGTGAAAGTGAGGAAGATTACATTTTATGCTGCCGGTATTGATACGAATCGTGTCTATCAGGTTTATCAAAATTCCGCCGAGCATCTTAAACCGACAGACTTGGTTACCTTTGTCGGATTATTAACTTCTGAAGAGTAAGTTTTCTTCAGATGCATATATGCTCTCGTTCTATCTTTGATACTTGATCTCTTCGTGTCTATCCAGAAAACATGGCGGAATGCACGATTCCGAATCCTCCCCCCACGAAATCTTGTTCCCCACCCTCCATGTTCTCTTCCACACGCACTTACCGAAGTTCATCGTACCCCGGAATTACCCATTACCTGATTTCTCGCTAAGCACTCGAGACTCACTGATAAATTGGCTGGCGGACGAGGCTTTACAAGGAGACCGCGATGCTGCTGAATGGATCCTATTGGGTTGCATTTCGTCCGTGTAAGTTCGAACACCTTTATCTGCACACTCGAAACTTGATTCTCATCTTCGGCGACAGGCAATCTCGTAGTCCACCGGTAATGCCTCTTTCAATCACCATTTCGCAATTCGAGAAGGACGCTAGAGAATCTGTCACACCACTACTTGCTCACGCTTTGAAGCAAATCCTACCGTTATCAACGTTCCTGTCCCTGTCCCTGGAACGACTCAACTCCCAGAAGTTTATCCCAGAGAGTGTCGACGAAGATCTGCACGCCGGATTTCTGCAACTTCCGAAAGGATCGGTGCTTCTTCTCTCTGATAATGAGGTTGAAGAAGGCCAACTTTCTGATAAAGGTCTTATGTTTAACTGTCTCTCAAGCAAGGCTCTGATCATTTCTTCAGGCATGCGAAATTTGGTCGCGATCCAGGAACTCGCAAAGCAACAAACTTTACGATATGAATTCCCTTTCAGCAATTTCTCATTTGAAACGGAAGTTATCGTCATTATGCTAACGGGTAGTCGAAAGAGTGCGTTCTGTGAGGTTCGTCCTAGCGAAAAATGTTCTGTCCTGAACGATGCACTGAAGAAATATCTACGATCATTTAGACTGACATCATCGTACCCTTGAAACCCACAGGGAATTCCTCTCTTTATGGAGATCATCCATCCCTCAAATTACCCGAGCAACCTGTTCTAAATGCCTTTCGAGATCTCATCTGTAGCTCGAGATATGGCAAGACAACGGTCTCAGATGTCATTTCTAAGGCAAAGATCTCATTCTTCCGCCCATTAGAAGAAAGTTGACGCTTTTCTGTCTAGAAAATACAAGCTGACTTCGTTGCAGAACGTCGTCAATCAAAATCCATGACTTCCGATGATTTGATAAGACGGATGTCAGTCGCAAGGTTCGTGCACCTCTCTCGCCGGATAGCTCACGACGATAAATAATGCTCCTACTAGACTTTTGGCTCTTTCACATCATAAACAAGAGATCTCGGACGAAATCTGGTCAGCTGCAAAAGCTCTGGACGAACGTAGAATGCATCGTTGTCAATGACTATAAAAATTCAATCTGAAATATCCAAATCGCATGGATGGACGCTATGGATCGTTACGATTATTATTCATGGCATCTTAAGGTGGTGCTTCTCTGCCTCCATCCATGGCCCACGCAAATCTTCGACGACGTTCTGAAGGACTTCTCTTATGATTACCCGGTCCGTCCCGCTACCTTCAAGATAATATTTGATCTGTTGCCAATTAAATTATCTTCGTCGTGTCAGACCAATTCGAGCTTCGCGTACCTTGGGTTCCGTACCACTCGTTCTAAGGAAACATCAGATGCCGAAACAAGTTGTGAGGTTCTTAACGACGCACCTTATCGTCAAAGTGATTTTCACTTGTTTTACTGTCGAGCTCGCTCTAAATGTTATCATATGACCAGCAGAAAGCGGCAGATCGGGTTTGAACAGGGGTGGCTTTGAACTGTCGTAACCAGTGGTGAGATCTCTAACGCTTGTAATATCCAGACCTCCAATAGCGTGCGGGTATTTGTTGAGTGTCGAAGTTTGTGATATTTCCTGTGTATATATGCGTGCATTCAGTACCGTCACTCAAGTGTCAGCCAGTCTAGGCACGAACTGCGTCATTTTCGAATGCACGAAGCCTTGCGAATATCTCGTCGATTATCCTCGGGTCGTTACAGACGAAGTAGCTGTTTAACGTCTATTCCAAGAATGATTCATTGCTTTTAGGCTGATGTACGGGAGCTAGATTGAACTCACCTCGAAAACGCCATACCTTTGAGGATATATTGTGAGGACCATCGCATTTACGAGATTGTGATACAATTCACCTTTCATACAGTTCCTGTAAATACTGCGAGACAGTCGACCCCTTTTCGTGCAAGGAATTGGCGAGCTTTGCAAAATGTACCTGCGATCGTTGGCCTACGATCAGTACGCAGTGGTTTGAAAGTGTAAGATCTAATCCGTTTACCGAAGCAGAGACTCCGTCTTTGTCTCGTATGGCAGACCCAACCATGAACCCGATGGCCTCTTCATAGCCGAATGGAACTTCGAAGCCTTCTGACTCCAAGCGTTTCGCGGTATTTCCGATATATTTGAATCCTGCCAAAGTAATATTAATAAGGTCAGGACTGAAGCACGCCAAAACATATTCTGACCACTTTACCAGTCAAACACTCTTCAAAATGGAATCCCTCTTTCTCTGCAATAGCTTCGATCATCTTGGAACTCACCGCCGACGCAACCATCGCCAATTTATCTGCGAGAATTTATCAACATTGATGCCGCCATAGCGATCTGTGATCGAAGACGCTCACCCAATGGCTTCCCGGATCGCTTATAGTTCTCGAGACAGTACCCAGCAAAGATCGCTCCGAGCTGGTCTCCAGTAAAGAGGGTCCATTTGCCATTTCTGATTCGAAGAGATATGCCATGGAACTCATCAGAGACTCATGACACATGTGACGACTTCATAGTGGTAACTAACATTTTTTCAGCTGCACAGAAACGATCTGCATCAGGGTCTTGAGCAAGCACATAGTTCAACCCGGCTGCATCAGCTTCACTAACTGCCAGGTTCTGGTAGAATCGTTGGGTTATGAGATATGCATCAATGAAACCATTATAGATGTCCTCTTACGAGCGCGCCTTGGATAGAAAATATTGTCAGTGTTGGTAAGTCAAACGAGAACGATCGTACCCTTTTCTTCAGGATTCGGGAAAGGCAACGTTGGGAAGTCTGGGTCTGGTTCTTGTTGCGCTTTCACGGGAACAACTGGTTTTAAACCGGTCGACTTGAAAGCCAATTCCACGAAACGATGGCCAACACCGTGCATGGATGAATTAGCAAAGGTCAGCTGTCCTGATTCAGGAAGATGACGGGTGTCCGAGCCACTGGAAACCGATGAGCAATTGAATGTACCGCTGCACATTGCCTTCTTTGCTTACGGATCCGACAAACGAGATGCCGATAAAATGGAGTCCATATATGCGTCGAGAACATCGCTATTCACCATGATGCACGCGTTCGAATGACCTACAACACCTGTATCCCAGGATACTGGGGTGAGATTGTGATTTATTTCCTTCGCAATACCTGTGTCATGGGGTGCGATGATCTAGTTCGAAATTTGAGAAACATGAAACCTCCCTGCATAAGTCTTACCTGAACTGCATTTTCCCAGTACACCTTTTAAGAACAATGGATGATAAAAAAGTCATTATACGGCAGATAAGGTCCTCTGTTACCTTATATCCATTATCTTGCTAATTGATTATGATGCATGAGTAAGTGTCAAAAGCTAGCGCGCGATGATCACCTTAGGGTTGTGGCTTGCTTGAAGAACGGATCAGTTGCAGATATACGTCCTGAATGATACTAAGAACTCACCAGTAATCATAACTCCGCATGCCGCTTTGAAATATGATACGGCGAAAGGAACACTGATATTATATCAGTATCTAACCTGCGAGCAACTCGAATTACTTACAGTGGTGTATGAACAAGTCCAGGGTGGAGGTAGACTTTGAAGCCCTTATTCAAGAACACCATTGCAACCAAATTGGCCCAATGTTCTGAGTGGTATCGGTGATCGCGTCCAATGACAATGCCCCTTTGGGGTGCGTTATGTACGGTTTTCTCGACATATGCGCATAGTCCCTACGGATTTACCAGTAAGGTTGAACTTGTCAGGAGGATGGAGGATAAGTCGGCATCTTGCATGACACAGACCTGCGATGCTTGAGTTACGGTTAGATCATTCATCCTTGCCCATCCAGCCTCCATCTTTCCGCGTAGACCTTGCATTTTCAACAAGTTATATCTCATTACATTATTTTATTTCAGTGATCACTCACCAGCTGTCCCGAATTCTATCCGATGCCTGAAAACATTGTTGCATATTATTGTTATAATCTGTAGACGAACGTGATGATCAAGTTACCTCATGATCCGATCCAATTCTTGGTAGTTTTCGCTTTCTAACAGGCTTCGGACCTGGGCGAGCGTTTCTTCGTTCTGAAGTAGAGGTCATGGTACAGATTACAAAAGAAAGTTTTGGCACTATGCAAATGAGCGAACCTTGTCCAGCCTAAGCCATTCGTCCACCAGTTGCTTGAGCGTTGCGTCCATGTTTTGACGCGAACTTCAAGTTTCGATGGGGTTGTGGAATAAGTACAAGATACAACTCGCGATTCGGCGACCGAAGTTACTGTAAGCAGCAATGTGCCAAGAATGGCAATAGTCATAAGCATAAAATTAGTCGAGTCCGTAAAGGAAATTGCAAAAAGAGAAGGTTTGGTGTACAATGAGTTGACGGTTTGCTACACGATTTATTCACATTAATCACCGCTAACAATATTCGGCTGTGTTATTTGAGAAATCGAGTCGCCATGGGAAGACCTTTCAAGTTCGCCATTGGAACCTACCAAAGAGGCGTGCCGTCTTGAGGAACGTCGAGGTGCAGGTGAGGACGAATGTACATTCGCCGAAGATGCCTGTGCCTTTCCTTTTCCCGAGATAGAAGGCGCGGCCGAAGCATTCTTGGCAGACTGCGCAAGATGTGGGCGCCCCGGTATGCGAATCTTGAACGGTGACGAGCTCGGTTTGCGTTCCGTGACCTCGACCTTTGCTGGCAAGTTCGGCTCAAGGTGAAGTTTGCCATTTATTCCGTTGACATGTGGACCATTGGATATCAGAGGGGGAATTTCGGAGGTATAGCCAGACGATGTCGAACGAGATAATGTAGCCGGGTGCTTCCCATTCGAAATATTCTTCTTACTTGTCTTCGACGGTGACGAGAAAGATGCCGAAGATTTATCCTTGGTACGAGTTATACGTGGTGGTGACCTTTCGCGCCGCACCGTGCCAGACCCCTGCTGCATTTCAAGGCGTTTAGATGATACCGTTTCGTAAGATACAGCGCTGCTTACCTCGCTCGTAACCGCAGACCTTACATCCGTTTGAACTCCTTGATCTCGCATACTTTTCCGCTTCTCTCCTCTTCTAGACGACGATAGCGTCGTAGTATTGCGGAGACTACATAGAGCCTACAACCGATCGAATGAGAATGGTTGCAATCGAGATTTTAAGTGTCACTCACTCGAGCTATGCTCATGGTATCGTCAATCTCATCTCCGTTCTCCGTCGGTTGCCAACTTGTGCCCTCAATCATCGCGTCTTCATCGTTCGAGCTTAAAGATGTAAGAGGAGATGACGTTCTGCTCGGCTGCTCCCTGTAACGATAGGTCTATATAAGCTACTTTCGCACCGGACGCAGAACATAACCCGACTTACGATCTTTGCACCTCTGGTCTGAGCTTACCCCAGAAATCAAGGATTATGACACGTTCAGGTACTCGATACCGCCGTCCGTTAATGACAATCTCATCGACAGAAATCTTCTCATCTGCTTTAAGAGTCGCAAGGGTATTGATAACCTCAATATTGCCATTATTTCGCTGGCCGGTCGCCGAAACGTCAACTGGGGGCTCGCTAGATTTCGGGACGCGTCGTTTCGGCTGTTATGAGATTAGACCACATAAAACAAATGTGCTGAACGAATGAACGTACCCCAGCGTTGTCGGAGTGATTTGGACATTTCCATTTTCTGTTGAGCGGCGGAAAAGTGGATAATGGTGGATCAAGGCAGTCCATATGCCAATGCAGCGAGCAGAAATCACAAGACAAAATGGCTTTCCATTTTTCTGGTTCCGAAAAAGCACTCGACGACCGGCGAGGACGCTTCGTTGAAGGTCCCGCGTCGGATTCATCTGGAATGGAAGATTTTCCGCAATGAAAACATAGCACGGAGGATCCCTTGCCATCTTTCAATCGATAAGGATCTCGCTCCTCGCCCAAACCATGTCGTCTGCACAATCGGCACGAAAGTGTATGAGCTCGCTGAAAGCCAAAAGACGAGGTACATACCCTATTCTCGGTGGCTTGTAAGCAGAGCTGTCTACGTACAGACCCCCGGGACCAGTTGCAACTGACCACGTTCTGTAAGCTCAGGTGTGAACGACGACGTCTATCGTTGAGTACATACCATCTCTGAAGAAAGTACGAATATCCTCTGGGAGCTGAAACTCCATTGGAATAGTAGAGTTGAGTTGTCGTATCAAGGGAGACATGAATGAGGGAGGAACTTTAGTTTTTGGTTCCTTACGAGGGAAACTCAGCATGATCCAACGTTGGATGACGTGTCAGACATACCTGCGATGCCTTGCAAGCAGGGCAAAACCATCTATCTTCGCCTTCAGGAAGTTCTCCTGTTTCCATCGGCGGGTCCAAACACCAAAGGTGAAATGCGCGGGGACAGCCATCGCAGTAGATGAGCGCTCCAATGGAGCTGCACGACGAGCAGTGATCTTCATTGCCGTTGAACTAGAGGGAAAACAATGCTTAGAGGCTTGTAGTGGAAATTACAGTCGATTCGTACCATTGCATTCGCAGTTTCAGGAAATTGGGGACAGGGCTCGTCCTTCACTCGAAAAGATGGGCGTTCCTTATCAGCGACCTCTTTGCCTTTGTCTGAGCGACTTGATCTCTCCATCCCTTCCCTCGACGAACTCCCGTTGTGTGACGACGTAGAGGCGGACAAAGGGCTCATATCGAGCTCCGCTACCGTGTCGTTCGCGTCCGGGATGTCCACATCGCTGTCGTCCAAGACATCGACGTCCAACACCGCCGCAGGGTCGGGTTGGATAGTAGGGTTTGCCAAACTACGAGCAGAAGCCCTTTGAGCTCGATTAGATGGTCTTTGAGCCCATTGCAACGATGTAGCGTGGTTGATGCGATGGAAAATGAAACCGACATACGTTCGGCAGGGGTTTTGCATCGACAAGGTCCGACAAAGGAGCATCGTCAACCAAATAATGCGAGAGAGACGAGAGAGTACTCACCCCTTATCCATACGCGCCCGCTTTCGTCTGGAACCTGCGTCGACGAAAGCCATGGGAGAGACTCCCCCAGCGAGGCCTGCGTATGTGGTGCCCGGGTCTGAGAGAGGCAGGTATGAGACAGGTAACGCCGGTCTCTTGGGGTCTAATTTCTTGGGCAAACGAATGCTTGCGAGCGAAGGAGGTCCGGGAAGAATTTCAGTTGCCAGAGTGGGATCCCCTTCGAGGTGCGGAGGGTGAAGCACCTGCACCGAGCTACCTGTAGCCAGAAGGCAACTAGGCAAGCTGGCGGTGGACATCCTGGATTCGAGCCGCCGCGACCCCCTTCAAGGCGCCTTGTCAACTCTTGAACACCTTGTGCAAATTAAATGCAAGGATATTGACGACGAGCGGTGACCTTCAGACGTCGGCCGTTCCGTTATGTTCGAAGCAGAGGACAAGAAGCGCGAAGTCGCATCGCCGTCACCAACGTGGGGCGCGGTCCTAGCTAGCACCAGTTGACACCTCACGGCTTCACACCTTTTCATAGAGCATTCAAAATCATACATTTACGTAGTTTGTACTCTACATGTGCAAAACAGACAAGGGCGAAAGATGTAGCATTTATACCGAGAAATGTCCACGTTGAGTTGGCGAACGAAGCGAGCACAAGGGCTCATGAACCTGGTATATGATATGTAAGAATTAAACAATGTTGCTGCGTACATTGCGGCATGAGCTTGGCCGTCACAAGCGAAGAAGAATTGTTGGCAAAGCCAGCCCTCGAGTGCAGAGGTGCCTTATCCCGGTACAATCAGAGAAAAAAGAGTACATGGGCAGATGGCGATACTCACAGACAAGCTCCTGGTTAGAACTGCGTTCGGGTAGGTCGATTTGTCGAAGAGGCACCAGAAGGAAAGCACTCTATTTGATTCCTGGATTTCCGAAACCAAAAATGAAGTTGAGGTCTGAATGCTGAGGCCGCACCGCACCCGCACTACGAAAACCCTCGCCTCAGTGAATCCTTTGGAACGGCCAGTTTGATTAGCGGCAGCTTTAAGAGAGATATCAAGAGCCCCTATGACCAACTGTGAAGTGTTTGAAGGCCAAAACTCACGAAGAGATCCACCACGAGCCCACTTCATTCCAAGGACAACAACTTTGAAAGGAGAACCTAAGACAGGAAGCCGTCCAGCAACAAAAGCGCAATCAAACACAAAATATTCGAAGGGCAGCCCGTTAGCTTGTGACGACGAAGAGACTCAGGAGCAGCCTAAAGTTTTGTCGATTAAGATTACCCGAACTTGAAGAATAGTAAGAAAAAGGTAGATTTCGAAGAGGGAATTCGGCGACTGACATTTAATTGAGCGAACATGTCATCGGAGACGAGCAAGACTATGCATATCGCCAGTATAATGGAGGCGAGGATGATCAACATGTAGACGTGCAACCTGTAATCGATGGATTCAATAAAACATTTACAAAAGGAGGAAGCTCGCTGACCTTTTGGTTTTCAAGAACGGCCGCATCGTTCTCAAGTCCGTTTGTCCAGAAAAATACTCGAGCAATCCAGCAACTAGGACGGCGAGAGAGCATGCGAAAAGCAATGACGCCAAAGGAATTGCAAGCTTCGAGTCGTATTCGTCGTCGTCGTCGTCGGTTTCTGGTGATGAAATGCGAACTCTGAGGAGAACGGACGAAGCGAGAAGAGACAACAGCAAAGAGAGTCTGAAGTGGGACAAGGCATTTCGTTCGAGCATACAGAAATCCCTCGCAGCGCTGCCAACGTTGTCGACGGCGACCGTAGACATCGCCGTCGCCGTCCGTGTCCAGCACGACAGAGTCCAAGGTGCACGCCGCTCGTGTGCCCCACGCACGCTGCCGATCTTGTCGTCATCGTACGCTGCTGCGTGGTCTCCGCCTCGCTGCCCGTCGTCGCCTCTCTTGCTCCCAACGACCATGACCATCTTGAATATCCGGAAAATATTGCCCATAATATCGACGCTGTATAGACTGATTTCTTATGTTTTTCTTCGCGTGGTGCGTATTGGAAGATGTTCGACGCAAATATCTCTAACTTCTGTCGCAGATACCATTCAGACCTGGCACTTTCATAATTCCTATTCTCTACGCCTCTCACCTGGTTTTGACCCTTCTTACTATTGGAAACGGACGGCCGCTGAGCAAGGAAGCGAACACTGTACGTATGCGCTTTTCTTCTCTTGTAGCAAAACGTTAACGCACTGCGGCAGACTTATAGCAAGACCAAATTAGCACGCGCGCTCCTGCTTTCGCTGCATACTCGCTCAAAGCTCCTTCGATTGTGTAATTTGGCAGTAAACAGCATACTGCTCATTTTCGCTGCAGATCTCGTGCTTTCGCCAGCGTATCATCCCGCCAAGGAGCTCGTCTTTGCACGCATTGGTGCAGTTCACCCCGACAATGTCAAAGTCCACGTTAGATATCCCCAGGAGAACTCGACAGAAGGCACGATACTGGTGAAATACCGGCCAGCTTCTCTTGATGGCAAGGAAGGCGAGATGTGGCAGAATGGACCAACTATTCAAGTTCGAGAGAATGTCGATTGGGTCGGCTCGGCCATTTTGCCTTCATTATGGCCCAACACCGTTTACGAATGTGAGGGTGTGCTTCACGAACGTGAAATCGATTCTGACAACTTTTGCAGATATTTTGACGAACTCGACCTCCCATGCCTTGCCTTACCCAACAACACCTCTGAAATTCAAGACTTTCCCCGACTATCGACTGCAAACCGGTTCCTATTTCCGCTTTGTTACAAGCTCATGCCTCAAGCACAATTTTCCCTATTCCCCAGGCTCAGGAAACCGTATAAAAGGATTTGATTTGTTGTCGGAGCAGCTTTGGCCCGATTCCCCGAAGGTCCTTGAAGCAGGGCCTCCAGAAACTACCACGTCGGACACACCAAAGGCCGAGGATAACGAGTCTGAGATAGTCATCGCACCAGCCGAGGTAAATTCATCCTCCACGACGTTGCACGATGTGGAATCTCCTTCTACGGATTTCCTGCTCTTGCTCGGCGACTTCATCTATGCCGATGTTCCGTATTATTTCGGGGACGACGAGGAGAAGTACAGCAGATTATACCGCCATACTTACGCAAGTCCCAGCTTCAGGAAGATATACGAGAATCTGCGTAAGTATTCTCCGGATTTCGCGTATTTTTACGGTTCCTTACGGTTACCTACCTTCACAGCTGTGTACAATATTTACGACGACCATGAGGTGGGTTCTTTAAATGCTGTTTTGTCAGACAGCTGGGTTTCTAAGATAAATTGTGAAGATTATCAACAATTATGCGGGTGGGGAGAATGAAACTGCCCCATATGCAAATGCCTCCAAAGCTTTCCAGCTTTACAACGCAGAAGGAAACTACAATACGACAAAAAGCGACGATTACTACTATACCTTCCGGTACGTCTGTTGGCTCTGTCCGCGCTCTTCGATTTTTTAAATGCAGCATTTAGCCATGGCGACACCGCGTTCTTCGTAACAGACACTCGGCGGTATAGGTCAGATCCCGCTACGACAGAAGACAATGATAGGACGATGTTGGGAGACAAACAGCTTTCAGCTCTTCATTCGTGGTTGTCAGAGGTGCGTCTCGCTGTTCTGAGATCGTCGCTTGATTAATCCAAATTGACCTCCATTTAAGGTCAATGAAACTGCAGTTTTCAAGTTCGTCGTGACGTCCGTCCCTTTCACTTCGCTTTGGCAGCACGACGCACAGACCGATTCTTGGGCCGGCTACCCGGACGAAAAGGCAGCGCTACTGAAAGTTTTCCATTCCGTGCCAAACGTGATTCTGCTCTCGGGAGATCGCCATGAGTTTGCGGCGGTCGAGTACAATGGGCCCTACGACTGGTCACATCGAGTCTTAGAATTCTCGACCAGCCCGTTGAGCATGTTCTACATACCGTTCGTACGAACGTTGAAGATGGAGAGCACGGACTTCGTGCAGAAAACGCGCGTAACTAATGTAGAAGGACCCGATGGAGTCGAAACCGTCCTGGATATCGATCTTGTTCCTTCCGAACGAGTGCTCGAGTACAAACCAAAGGGCAACTACAAATGGTAGATGGACACTGATATCATCCTATCCAACTAGCGCTAATCTTCATTTAGGTCTACTTTCGAAGTCGATACGCGGCAACCCGGGCATCCTACATTGAATCTCGAACTATCGATTGATGGAAAGCCTGCCTACAAGTAAGTGATCTTGATCAAAGTCATTACAATACGAGTCTCATAAAGCCTCTGTCTAGCCTCACTATAAATGGCACCCCGGTGTCGTTGCGGAAGTCCACTGCCCTTGGTGTTCTCATCCCACAATCTGTGCATGGCATATTGGACAAGATAGGATTTGGATCATCCAAGTGGTTCTAATGTACATCTATCACATATTTCAAGGTGTAAATTCTAATTGTAGACTTCAACTTACCATCCTATACTTACGAACTCTGTATACGCCAATGTGATATAGAATGTTCATGTGGTCCCATTACTTGACGTGACTATATAACATCATGCGAGAAAATCATGTATGAAAGCAGGACAAAAACACGACAACGGTCAACGCTATCATGCGACTAGAGCAGCTAGTCGACGTAAATGTGATACGCTAAGGTATGCAGGAACATACGTCTCCAGCCCGGAGACCTCTCTTGGTAACGGAACTTCGTAAGGTCCTACCTCCTCAGTTTCTGGGGCGAGTAGAAGATGATCGTTACGGTCATTAGGCACAACACGTGATGCCACTATTCGTAGAATTTCAGGGGATATCGGGTTCTGTGAAATGGAATGAGCTCATATCTATACCATGCAGATAGTTTCCTTACCTCGTAGTCTGCAACGAAGTAGTTCGTGCACATTCTTTGGATTTGAGAGGGGCTAAGCATCCAGCAAACATCGTAGATGATTTCGATGTCGTCCGCCGTCGCCTGGAATTTCAGGTAAGTATGGAAATGTATCCCCATGTATGTCAACACATACCTTCTTCAGCTGTAACAATTTTGTAGCTTGCATGAGATGCTCAAGCTGCAGTGTGCCTTCGGGCATATTGTGTGATTTGCACCACTCCTCAATACGAGTAATGTTGTACTGAATTTGCATCGCTAAGGAAATTCACGGTCAGTTACAAAATAATGCTGAAGTATGCGAGTAAAACATACCTCGTTTCCAAGAGCAAAAGTTTCGACGCATCAGCAGGTCATTGAAGCTTGTAACGCCAATCAACTTCAACAGTTCGGTTATGACCTGCTGAACGACCGAATCCTCCATGAAATAACTCTTCAAGCTCTTCCACACTTTGTTTAGAAGGTTAAGCACGTCGTCCATGCTGTAAGCAGGCGTTGAGTTGGTATTCAGGAGGCGGTTGAATAGACGACCGCTGCCTTCGCTCGTTGTAAACCCTGGGAGTGATTGACTCTCGATGAGTGCTGGAATGACCATTTTTGATAGTCGAGTTTTTGTCTCGAGCATCCAGGTGTGATAAATGTTGTACTCCAAGCTATCCAGATCATGCTTGACCATAGTCACCAGACGCTCGTAATCGGACCAATCGAATTCACGACCGGCAGGTTCCCCACCTGGTCCAATGCCTTGTAGCATGTCACTCTCGGCAACGCAGATGAAGGAGAGCATCTCGTGCACATTCGAAAGCCAGAACACTCCTGGGACAATGGCCTCCTCACCTCGGAACTCCTACTCAAAAACATAAGTAAATTATCACATCGGTGAAGTTTCGTTGACGTACCATTACTCGAGTTTGGATGGTTTGCATCACGTTCGCGAGGAAACGTTCACTTTCAGGAATCAGACCATACTTCCACATCTCATTAGTTACGAGGCTGATGAGGTTTGCGGGGAACAAGATCTCTTTCATCGCAGAAGGATTTGAGAGACTTGGGGCAGGAATCTTCAGACCTCGTATGAGACCTTCGAGGCAGTCTTCATCCAATCGTTTAGCATCCAACATCATCTTGATCTTCTCTTCGGCAGGATCGTCGTGTAGACCATGTATTCCGTTGGCTGCGCCGAACACAGGAACATCTTGTCCGTTAAAGGCAACAGACACAGCACGAGGGTTTCCTGACTGAGTCCGTTTCCCAGCCAACATGACCTCATCAACCGAAGTTCTGTGCTCGCTGGGATCAAGTGAATAAACACCCGCCGAGCTATGTCGTCTTTGGTGTCGTTGTTTCGCCACTGGAGAAGAACCGCCATTAACGTTGTGGGAGGAATCAAGCGATCGCAAATTGGGAGCGAAAGTTGGAGATACAGGCGGGTCCCCTCGAGGCCCACGAGTCAGAGCATTCAAGGCGTTCGCCCTATTGAGTTGTTCGCGAAGATTGCTGACCTCATTTTTAAGTGTGGAGATGACAGAAGTATCCTCCGAGTTCCGTGCCGGCGTTGCATTAATCAACTTCTGTTGCGCCTCCAATCGAGATGACTGAGCAAGGAGATCATCGGTGAGTTTCGTCACTTGCTGCTCGCGGTCGGATAGTCGTTTCATAGCATCCGCGAGCTTTGATTCGACGTCTTCCTTCGATTTGATGATTTCCTGCCGTCTCGAACTCTCTTCGTTGGAGATGTGTAGGTCTGATTGCAATTGTTTCGCCTTCGAATCCGACTCTTCGTGCCGCGACATCCAAGACTGTAACTGTAATTCGAGATCTGCAATTTTTGCCTGCAATTCCTTCTTCTCGTTGTTCCTTTCCTGTAATTTTTGGGTGAGTTCGACGACTTTGTTCTCCAGCTTGTACGAAATCTCCTTGAACGTGTTGATCGAACGAGCTTCAGCCCTGAGAGCCTTAAGTTCTTTCCGAGCAAGACGACGACGCAAGCAAGACTGTAAATAGATGATGTGCTTGACGTCCGACTTGTATTGACGGCGCACGAGACTACAAATAGCCATGAGATAAGTCGAGCAGAGAACATGAAGAACTCTCACCATCCATGAATCAGCTGTTGTAGGGTAGTTGCGGCAACGAATGTGCGTGAATCTAGGAATTGACGGCGTGCCCTCGCTCCCCGTACGCCTATATGAAATAAAACGCATGAGCGAAGAAGTCGCACATCGAAAAAGAAGTTGACACGTACGGCTCTGAAGTAAGATTATTGCCTGTCGAATTTGAAGGAACGACCTTCGTTGCATGAAGCGACGCAGAACGGTCTGTAATCTTATCGCATATACCTCCCGGCGAACACTCTCCACGAATTTCCTAGCCAGAACCCCGCGCCACCAGGTCTGTATCCGGATTGCGGCCGTTCGCATCTCCTTGTACCTCTTCACAGCCATTCGTCGTCGCCAGTTCTTTTGTATGAGTGTGACGAGGGCATTGAGCCTGTCAGTTCGCAAAGATTCAAGAGCGGCCAGCATTCCAGCACGGAAGAAGATTTTCGTCAAGCCCGATTGGTATTTGTCGGTGTCATCGATAGTCCTCTGAAGGATTAAGGAGCAAAGCTCCTTAATCTCTAATTTCTTTATCATGGAAGTCCAATCCTGTGATGACACAAGCATGTAATATCTATGGTAAAGGCGGACGGTTAGACTTTCGTAAATCAATAGGAATTGTGCTTGTCACCTTTCCGCGAATTCCTCATAAGTCCACCTTGAAGGATAACCCGCGCAACTGATCCTAATAGTTTCAAGGACACCACAAGCACGAAGTTGACCAAGAACTTGTTGCGGTTGAAATTCCCATGCCTTCTTCTGTTCGTTGGGTTTGATACAACGAATATAATGGACATTTGTTACACTCAAGGTGTCCATCAAGCTAACGAGAGAAGCTTTGAAGATAGAACCTAGCGTTGGTTTCTTCGCAACAGCACCAGGTCGCTTGATACCGGAAGACGACACAGCTGCAAGTGTCGCTCTACCGGGATCTGGGATGATTGATGACCGACGGGAGCTACCAGAACCAGATTCAGACGGTATGGGGGACGCGGGTTTAGGACTTTCAGGGGGTTTCGTCGACGCAAGCGCTGTTTCGAGAACTTCTTTGAGGAAAGGGTTTTTCGTCGAAGCCAGCAAGGTAAGATGTTCGTCAGGAACAGTATCTCGATTCTTCTCGATGAATCCCTCCACCTCGTAGGTCACGTCTAGGGCGTAGTGGGCGATCGTAAAAGCGGTTTGACCGAACCTTGGCTTCTTGAACACTGCCTTGGTCTCTGGCTTGGCGAGCTGCGTATACAGTTTCTGAACAAAAGAGGAATCACTACCAGATGGAAGTCGCGATTCCTCGTCCAGCAGCGCCAGAATTCCCAACTTTCCTTCTATAACGTCTATACACGGTTGATTGTCGGAGAAATCAATGAAGGTCCAATTAATTTCTTCTCGAACGTATTCCTCTTGCTCCAACTTAAAAACATGGGCATTGAACTAAAGATATTTGTCAATGAGGTTCTGATAATACTGTGCAAATGCCTTACTTCTTGTTGGAGTTTCTCATTCGCATAGTTGATGCTAAACTGTTCAAACGAGTTCTGCGACAAGCAAGAATAAGTGTTTTAAAAGCAAGGGCTATTGAATTAACATACCTTTGCGAAATGTTCAAACCCATAGATATCCAAGACACCAATAAACATCTCAGCCTTATTTGCAGCTTCGCCGTTTTCTCCAGCGAGACTGTCATTCACGATGGCAACAAGCCACTCGAAAAGACAAGCGTAAACAAACTTTGCAACACTGTCACGCACAACGGTTGCTTGAGCCGCGTTCAACGACGTCACGATTTTTTCGGAGCGAGTCGTGATCTGCTTCTTGACTGTCCATTTCTTGAAATCAGAAGCCGTAATGCCGAGGAAACGAGTGCAAAGAAGCATGGCGGGATCGTTGTCCTCGATGTTCGCGTCTGTACGCATTTGAGTAACCTTCACGTTTCCAAGGTGTAAGAGCGCCGCCAGAAGCTTGAAGACCGCCCATTGCTTCTCTACACTGATACCGACAGTCGAAAGGGCGTGCTGGGTAGAACGGAAGTCTTCCGCATCATCCACTCCAGGGATTGGGGTAGATGCAGGTCCTCCTTGCCTGAGGTAATTGAATTTTGTGATATCCGTGTCCAGAGCAAGGTCCTTCCTCTCCTTCAAAGGCGTTCCAGCGCACAATTGGTAGAAAATATGGTAATTACGTTCGGTCTCGGGTTGATAGACGAGACGCGATCGCTCTAAAAGATACGTCCGGATACGAGCCCCGACAATTTCTTGCTTCCCGTCAAAAAGAATCTATACATTCAACGAAAGTTTGGAGTCGATGGACATTCTTCAAGGGGAAGGGGGAAAGCGTACCTGGATATATTTACCAAACCGTGACGAGTTATCATTGCGCGTTGTTTTCGCATTTCCGAAAGCCTCCAAAATCGGATTGGTAGCAAGTATTTGTCGTTCAACTTCGCTAGACTCGTCTAATGAAACCTTCGTTCTCGATTTTCCTCCAGAGGAAGGAGGATTGACGGAGGCAAGGAATCGCATAATGAGCTTGGCCTGTTAAGGTTGACACTTATTAGATATCCATATTCACTTTGTTGTGAGCTATAAACGTACAGATTCAGTTTTACCAGCACCACTTGAGGGAGGAGTTAGAAATTATATAAGATGTCGAGTATTAGCCGACGCACCTTTCTCCCGAAACGATGATGGTCTGCCCTTGCCCTTCTTTGCTCATCCTCGTGTACGCATCTTCGGCGATAGCGAAAAGATGAGGCTCCAACTCTCCTTTCCGTCTCCCGCTGTACGCCTGGATGATTTCCGGCTCATATAGTGTTACTCGTTGGAAAGGGTTGACTGCAATCAATACTATGCCACTGTACGTGTAGATACTATGTTGAGCGTAGCGATTGCGGATGGTGTGGAGAACTGGAAGAAAGAGTCAGAACGCATTCCAACAACATTGTCAGATTGCAGCGCCGATACAAATGTTCACATAACGCTCATTATCACGTCAAGAAACGCGCGATATAGGAGGCAAAAGCTAATGTTCCTCACCAGATGGCTCGTTTAAGTGAGAAAGCGTTGCCAGATCGTCCGCCGTTTCCAAGAGAGGGGGGTTTCGTAGTGGTGGCAAATCACCCTTCCCATCCTTAATGTCTTTCCCGGTCGTGTCAATCGTTATTTCCTGCACAACTGCGTTAGCGCTCTTTCATCAAAGCGATGGCAACAGAGGGCTTGAGGACCTTTCCTCTCTCATCGACGAACACAATTTTGACCGCGTCGCCGTCGGATTTCGTGACTTGAGTGACTTCTGCGGATATCCAACCATGGTCCTTGTCTGCAAACCAGACACGCGTCCCCTTGCTGTAGATGTTGTCCGCCATGGTGGCCGCGTCGACAAGGAGGTTGTTTGGTCCTCCTCGCGTTTTTCTGCGCGACCGTGGTCACTGCCGCTTTGGGAACATCCACGCTCCCAAGATCTTTCGAGTTTGAAATCGTGAAATTCTCTCGCAAACTCGACATCTTTCGTTTCTGCTCCTTGCCATCGAGCATCAATGATGGACGTTGCAGAGCCCAGGCGGATCCCTAAAGATCTGACATCGCTTCCGGACATACTTGCGGCTTTGGCGTCTCTCGAGGTCGAAGAAACAGCCGTCTCGACATCACTCGCAGAGTTGGCAGCTTCAACTGAGCCTGTCGATACAGCGTTGGCCAATTTGAAGTCTCTGAGTCCTCAATTCAGCGAGCTCACGTATGAAGCTGGGTTTCTCTGCGACAAAGTCTCCTCCACCGCATACACGGCGGATCGCGTCGGTGGGCGTGTCCGTTCACTCGACGAACAGATGCGGCGGGTGCGGGAGGCGAACGAGAGAGTCTCTCAAGTCTTGGAACTAAAGGTTGGTCGTTCGCATCATAACAGGACATGCAATGAAGACAGTGTAGATGATTCTAGTCGTCACTTTCGGCTTTACACGAAGCCATTGAAAATCATGAGTGGGAGACAGCAACACGACTCTGTGCAGGTGCTATGGCCGTTCCTCCTGATGTTATTAATGGTATCTTCGCCGAAAGAACCGTCGTGAGTTTTGAACTATTAGCTCCAGATACTCAAAAATTATCTATTTGGTCAGCCAACTGCAGAACTGCACCTTCCACCTTCAGAATCGCTGAGAACATCTCGAGAGTTCTTACGGGACGTTTTCTTGAAGAATTTCAAGCAAGCCGCTCATGCCAAGGACGCAGCAGCTATCAGTCGATTCTTCAAGCTATTTCCTCCCATCGGCTGGGATGAGGAAGGCTTGGACGCGTATTCGACGTTTGCTGTGGATCTCATCCGCACCAGGACACCAATAGCAGCCAAAAGTGAGCGAAGTTGACTGTCTGTTCTCTTAATACGTATTAACACGCATTAGCGTCCTCACCCCTATATTATGTCACAGCATTGACTACTCTCTTCGAAAGTATTTGCAATATCATCGTTCAACACCAACCTGTCGTCGAAAAATATTATGGGTCGTCCAAGATGCTTCGGGTCGTGGAAGGTTTGATGGGAGAATGCGATGCCGCCGTCCAACGACTTTTGGATGGCTGGAAAGAGGAACGTCTCATCACAAAAAAGGTGAGCGATTGGAGTGATTTGTTCTGAATGACAATATGATTGACTTGCACGCGGAAGCTTTCCGACACGGCTTCCACTTCGATCGACGTACTACCCCTTCCCATCGGTCGAACAAATGTTATAGTTGCTGACGATGATATCGTCGATGTTCGTGAAATCGACAAAGTCCTCAATGAAATGTCGGCATTATCATCGAGGTATGCCGCCTTCCGTCGGTTTATGGCGACGAATTTCGAGGTAGTCTAGTTTGCTCGATTGGGGGGTTTAGGCTGAATCAGTGCAGGAACCACCAGAAGAATCTCCGATAGTACGCGAGGTGGAAGATAAACGAAATTCCCCGGGCCTTGACTTTATGGATAAATCGACATGTCATCGTCAATTCGAAGCGTTAGTGAAGGAATGCTATCTGCCACTGGAAATTTGGTACTTGAGGAGTTCGATTTTAAAGGTAAACTCTTATTTTATAGTGAAGCTTTGTCCTCGACTCATCCTTGATCATTGCCAGGCCCATCGTTCAGCCAGTATCGACACATCTCAATCTCCACCAACGACTAGTACTCCAGACCTAGCTTTTTATTTGTTAAAATCGGTTCTTATGCGAGTCATCAACACTGGTTCTGTAATCGCAGTGCATAGTTGTCGACGACGCATCGTGGAGGTTCTGAGGAACGATTACGTCGACGTTACTAAACAAAAGCTAGATGAAGTGTATCGCTCGACTTCTGGTTCTAAAATAGGAGGGAACATAGAAAAAGAAGTTAGGATAAACTTCATTGTATGTGGCGGATTGTATTCAATTGACTGCCTTATAACTAACGCTACTTTACGCAGGTGTATCTGAACGACTTGCAAGTCTCTATGGGACACATGGAGAGGCTCATTAAGGATATCACTTCATCCGAATTGATAGCAAACAATTTTATGGACAGCGAAGTTCAAATGGTAGAAGATGAAGTTTCTTCCCTACAAGATATCAACCAGAAAGCCAAGTCGACATTAAAGGTGTGTTGCTCGCTAAGGCACACTTATTGGGGCTCATGTCGCTTGCAGTCCGGAATCGATCAGCTCTTCAATCAATTGATTCGGCCGCGCTTACGAACCTTCTTGACTGATACCTACAAGGATGTTTCTTATCTCCTGGACGATGACGCGTATTCTGCGTCGGAACAGCATGACATAGTTCGGAAGCGGTTCGTCAAAATTTGGGAGGACGTCACGCAGGGTTTGAAGGTTTGTTAGACGTCCAGTTGGATATGAAAAGTGCATAATTTTGCTTGATATCAGGATTCAATGGCCGAATCCAACTTCCGAACAATTTTCGACTTGATCATTGACGCGCTGATGCGGCCATGGGAGAAGTATGCCGTGACTTTAAAATACACAGAGGTTCGCTGCAAAATGGATATTGGATTGCAAGACACTGACTTGAATCGTTGCAGCTGGGTGCCATACGTTTCGACCATGACATCCGATCAATCGTTACCTACCTGACCTCCAATACCAATTTCGGTGACGTCCGCGAGAAATTCCAGAGGCTACAACAAATATCGACCTTGCTGAATATTGATAAGGTGAGGTTCACATCAAATATTAAATGCTCAGTTTCCATTTACATCTGTCGAATGTCTGTCAGGATGAGAGCTTGGACGAGTTTTTCAGCAGCTCGGGCATCAACTGGAGGATAAGCATAGCAGATGCTCGCGCCATAGTCGCTCTGAAAGTATGATACCCAAATTATGTTATCTATACCAGTCGCTTTGATAGGGCCCTTTGTTCGCCAACGTCGATAAAATTACGATGCAGCTTGAGCTACAGGACATCTAACCCGTCACTATATTACATGAAATACCTTGCGATCGACTTGTCAGTAGCTATCGGTGGGTATGCTGAGGTTGCCATGGATGCACGCTCTCGATGAAAGCCCGATAGAATACATCATGATCAACCTCGCCGAAGAGCGTCGAGTCTTGCTTGTAGATCATCCTCATCTGGTAAACCCCCGCCGCTCCCACTTGTATCATTGCCCGGAGCACTACTCAAGCCCCCATGATCGCCAATTGCTACAGCCTGTCTTGAATTTGCCATTGGTTCTGCGAGGTTCGTTGCGGGGGTCTCCATCAACTGCATCGAGCATATGCTCAGTATAAGAAAAAGAAAAGAAACGAAACGAAACGTCCAACCTTCTGTGACAGATCGACGTCTATCTCGTCAAGGACTTGCTTGAGAACGGCATCCCCTTCCTCTTCGTCTTCAGCCTCTTCATCCATCACGTCATCGACTGCGTCCGACATCATCTCCCCCTTCATCTCCATCGCCATGTTCTCCCTCTCGAACTCCGTCATGATCTTCTGCATGTTGGGTATGTTTAGTGTTCTGCTCATGCCTCGCATCGCCTATATCAATGCATTAGTGTCAGTAGATAGTTTAGCCTTAAAGTGCTGAGGTGGGGTAGCACATACAGTTGTTGCAACTTTCATGCTTTCCGCCATTTGCTGTTGGCTTCGCGAGGATTGCATGTTCAGCGATACACCTTGCAGATTCGTTCTGATGTCCCGAAAGCGTTGGTTGTATCTCCGTGTGCGAATGAGGTCTTTGGCCATGACTTTGCAGGCACCCTATCCAGTGTTCTCAACCTGGAATCCAGGAGATCGAGTGAACTCCAAACATACCAGCTTTCCCTCCTGCGCACTCTTCTTGATATCTCCGACGAGCTTCTTCTCCTGGACTTCGAGTTTCTGTCGTTCTTTATCTAGTTCGCGCATAGCTTTGTTCAGTGTCCGCTGAGTTCGCCTCATCTTCTCTGCAGGCGTCTCCGTTCGCCCAAAGAGCATTTCCTAGCATTCTCTGCTTGATGAGGCGCGGCTGGTGCAGGAGATTTGCATACTCACCATGATATTCATATTGTAAATCGGTATAAACGAAAAACGGGTGCGTCGTTGTTGTCAAAAAGTGGTGATCGTGTTGTCTGGAAGCAAGGCGTAGCAGAGGTGCCACGGCAGCACGCGAACTCGGACACAGGCGGCGCGTCATCCGCTGCACACATGGAGTGCAGTCATATTCCGTTGCAAAAATCTATTTACCAAGAAGCGTCTACTCTACTACATGGATGAGTCACTACAGCCCTTCCCAGCTGAATCCAGACTTCAAAACTATTTCCTCCTTGAAAGGAAGATTATCACTACTCGTCCCAATGTGCACGCCATGAGCACCCCGAAGGACATTCCACCTATCTTTCGGACTATCCCAATAGGAGAACGCGTACTTGTCAAGCTTAATGGTGACCGTTCTGCGCTTCCTAGGAGGGACGTCATTCGCTTTGACGAAGCCGCGAAGCTGCAGATTTGGTGTCGTTGTTCCATTGTCCGGAAGGTTCACGAAGAGCATGACGACCTCCGATCCTATACGTTCTCCCGTATTCGTCACGGTGACGGAGACTTCGTATGATAAAGTGTTTCCGGCTGTCGTCTCTGTAATCTTCACATCCGAAAGCGCAAACGACGTGTACGAAAGGCCGTGCCTTTGGGAGAGCGAGGTCAGTAATCAGATATATGATGCGAATGAACGAGAGACAAACCCGAAAGGAAACAGAGGCCTTATTTTCCGAGCCTGATAGTGCTTGTAGCCAACGAACAAGTCCTCTCGATAGACAACCTTTCCGTTCTCGCTTCCAAAGCTTAAGAATGCGGGGGTGTCTTCGATTTTCGCTGGCAACGTCATTGGTAGGCGTCCCGATGGATTGACTTTTCCGAAAAGCACGTCCGCAATCGCGTTTCCAGCTTCGTTCCCCGACAACCATGCTTGCATAATTCCATCGGCGTCGTTAATCCATGGCATGGATACAGCGGATCCCTATGTGGAATGAGATTACGAATACTAATAAACCCCACAATGAACTCACAGATTGGATAACGACAATGGTCTTCGGGTTCGCTCGACAAACCTTGGTGATAAGCTCGTTCTGCCGACGCGGAAGATCAAGAGTTGGTCGATCAAAGCCTTCACTCTCCCATTCGCTCGTGAGCCCGCATATAACGACAGCTATATCTGCATTGTACGCCAGTTCCGCAGCGTCTTTAATAGCCTTGTCTTCGTCGATCTTTTCGGCTCCGCCAAGACGCTGAAATTTCTCATCAATACCGTCATACCAACAGATGAGCCGATGGAACTCACCAATCCACGCATCAAAGCAGGTTGAGACAACAACTTTGCTAAGTCTTCGTCCGGACTTGGCGGTGGGGACGTGCATATGTAGTTGATCAATATTTCTGCCGACAGCCCACCTTTGAGGTCTACCACAGCCTTTTCTTCTGCAGTCCCTTGTCTTGACAAATTAAAAATTCAACACCGGCTTATTTTTTCCTGACTACTCTGTACTTACCCGTAGAAGAAGTCACCCGGACGCTGTTTTGTCCAGTTGTCGATCACCAAGTCTCCATTTACGTAGAGTTTTGCGCGACCTTTCACGAAGTTAGTCAACTGTGACAGAGATCTTGTATCTGTGTAACATACCAGCAACGGCCAACCCAAGTTCGAAGGGCATGTCTCGTTCCACAGTGACATGACCGCGAAGACGAATGCCCCACTCTTCGCCCAATCCTTTCGGTATGAAATCGTTTAATTTGACCTTCGTCTCCGTCAGGTCATACGACGCGACGTCCTTAGTGCCTCCATCTTCGGTAAACGCGTAGAACGTGCAAGTCCATCCTTGCTTGCCATCGTCTGTCTTTATCAGGGACTCCAACGTCGGGAGATATCGATCAGCTATCGAAAATGTTAGGCATGCATACAAAGACTATATTTATAAGCTTAAATGGGCGAACGACTTACCATATGTTCCGACAGTGTAAGTTATTGAAATATCCTCAGGAGCTCCTTTGGTTATACCGTCCCATGGGGTCACAACGTACGTAGGTTTGAGTGCTGCAGATCCACCGCCAGAGATCACCGACGCTTTAGCGTGAGGACCAATGATGGCCAGCTTCTTAACCTTGTCGGGACGTATAGGAAGAAGATTCGACTTATTCTTCAAAAGAACCATCGTTTCTGCAGTAAGTTTGCGGCAGAATCGTCGAGCCTCCGGGGAATCTCCGGAGCGCTCGACCCCATCTCCAAAAACAACTTCGGGATTCTTCTTTGCAAGTTTCTGCACGAAGGAGAGGAGCGCAGAGACTCGAGCATTGATATCGTCTACTGTGACTTTCTGCGCACCCAAGGTATGATTTACGAGCAAGGGTGTACGCCATCTAGGCGGACCGGGCATCTCGAGGTCTAAGCCGGCTTTAATGGCAAGGTCGACGCTATACGTCCCGAACCTGAGGGAAGAGTTACTTGATGCGATAGGAGAATATGCTTTCAAAAAGCGTACCAATCGCTTATTACCAAACCATCGAACTGCCATTCCTTGCGTAAGATATCGTTTAGTAAACGAGGATTTTCGGAACAGTGAATCCCATCGATGCGCCCATAGCTGTCCAAGAGTCAGAGATCGCATATAACGAAATAGAAAAGCGGAGCGTGAAACTGACGACGTCATGTAAGCCCATGGCTTTGCATGCTTCTGTGCTAACATGAACCTATGATAATTGTTCGTCGCGAATCACAGGAAATCGGTCAATGTCTTTGCGCACGGATAAAGGTAGATCTCTCGGAGGGCGCGTTCTGATATGACAGAGTCAACAGCCGTTCTTTCATGCTCCTGGTCATTCGCGACAAAATGCTTGATGGTCGCAGACACGCCCTTGGATTGAATGCCATTCACGTATGCCGCAGCCATCATACCTGTTCGTGGAAAAATCATTAGGCTGAGTACTGAGATGAGCTCAGGACACGTTACCTGACAAATGGGGATCCTCTGAGAAGCTTTCGAACGATCGCCCACCAAGAGGGGAACGTGGTATGTTGCATGTCGGTGCGAGGAGGATCACGGAGGACTTTAGCTTTACTTCGGAAGCAAGAAATTCCCCGACTTTATGGACCAGATTCGTGTCGAACGTGGAGGCCAACGCAGTAGCACACTTTGTATCAAGTATAAGTTGCATGCATGCTCCATTAAACAGTGAGCCGACTCACTGGCAAGCATTGAGCTGGGGTAGGCACGAAATGAGAAGAGCCTCGAACGCCCTGCAGAAACGTCAGTAGTGGAACAACGTCGGACGGATAGCGACCCACGTTCGGACCATCGCTCATGCGAACGGCGGGGATTCCAAGACGCTTTATTTCATTTGTGTTCCACCAGTTGGGTGCGCTGAGAAGGAGGATCTTCTCGTCGATCGAGAGCTTTGTGAGGAGATCTGGGATGGATGCGTCAAGAAACGGCTCTGAGGAGGACATGGTGGCGAAAGGCAGACCGAAATGAAGGGAAAACAAGCTGGGAAGACGCACGGCAGCTTAAATATGCGCAAAGGCGTTGGGAGCGAGCGGCGATACTTCGCGGGTCCCCAACTCGCGGCGAGAGGGAAAGCTCCGGCCACACTCATTGGCCCAGCTTTGCTCGCCGCCGATCCACATTGTGTCCTTCAAGATCGACGACGACGACGACGAGCAGATGGCAGACGACACGGCGAGCAGCGTCGAGGACACAGTAGAGCCGGGGACGATCTCAGACGTGCTCACGAACGAAGCCGTGCCCAAGACGTCCGCGACCATCACCGTCCGCATCATCAAGTCGTTCGAATACCGCACAGAGAAGAACCTCGTCCTGCACTCGCTCAACCTCGAGACGACCACCGTCGCCGCCCTCAAGGACATCGCCCGCCAAATCATCCTCGCCGACGCAAAGTGGAAGCCATTCCGCACCGCCAAGCTCGGTGCGTTCGCCCCGGTAGCTTGTTCTATGCGGCGTATTTTGAGCGTTTCGTGACGCAGACACTATCAAAAAATACACCAAAGCGCATGGTGCAAAGGTGAGCACTCCCCGCAGTCATCCCAGCATCGCGAGGCCAATGTGCTTCCTGACTTAGACGACAAACCTCATAATAAACCTCGACAACGATGAATCGGAGATCTTGAACGATGACAACCAATTGCTGTCGGATGCAGGCTTAGGTGCGTCCATTGTGCCGCCTCCGTCTTGTTTTTCCGTCTCGCATATCGATGCGGGACATCCTTCGAACTGGCAAATGACCTGTCTCATTTGTAGAGAACGAATCCGAAGTCAGCTTCTTCAGCAAAGACCTCTACGATGCATTCAAACTTAATCCCGAAGTTCGTCTCGTTTAACCTTCTCACTTTGTTCGATGCATTTGACCTCCTTCGTACATTCACAGACCAGGTGGTAATTTCCATAGTGGCATTTCGCACAGGTCATTCTATTTCGTCGCATTCTCCATCCATTTGGGCAAAGTTAGAAGTGCAGCAGAAGTGGTATTATTGCGGTAGAGGACGGTATGGGTTTTCGATGAGCGGACTTCATGGAATATAAGAAACAATGCAGGAATATCAAACAAGTACATATATAATCTACAGGCCACCCAAATGAAAATAATGCAGTGGTTTAGAGAACGCAAGTGAGCAGATCTATTTAGCGGAGGCTGATATCCCGTTCATCGCACGGCTCGAATGGAAGCTCGCATGCGATGTCCTATAACTCTTCGTCGAAGCAGTCGAGGTGGGGTGGGGCACCGTGCCTATGGGTGTGGAAGGCATCTGCGCGGACGGTGCACGGGCGCTCCTGGCAGTGAGAGGAGTCGGAGCGCTGATCAGCGACTTTTTGGGAGTCTCTGTCACCGCCGACTTGTTGCGCACAACACCCATGAGACTCGAACTCGAGGACAGTTGACTGCGAGAGGAACTCGGGATTGAGCTCGGGACTTTCGTCGGGCGTCGTCCAGCCGTCAAGAATGGGTGTCGAAGAGCCGAAGCGGGCTTGATTCTCCTTTCCGGGTCCCAATGCAGGCATTTCGCAACAAAGTCAACGAATAACTCGTCGTCGCAACGAAGAACTTGTGCGAGTGTCTTCGTTCCAGGCCTTCGACGCCTGCCTTTCGAATTGACGACAGCTCTGGGCAATCCGCTTGAGTCTGCGAAGACGGGGGATCAATCGACATAGTCCAGAAAAAGAGCGCAAGCTCACTCACCAAAGAAGAGTCGCTTTCTGCTGCTGCGGTTGATGATCTCTTTTTCGGGGACACCCAGAACCTCCATGATACACGAAAGTTGCTCCTGCTCGTTTTCGCCGGGGAAGATCGGATAGCCAGTATATAGTTCGGCCAAGATACAGCCCAAACTCCACATATCGATCGCCATGTTATAATTCATACCAAGAATCACTTCGGGAGAGCGATAGAAGCGACTTTGGATATAAGTATATACTGCAACGTAGTCAGATAAATGACGATGCAAACAAGACGATCCCCTAACCTTTCTCGTGTTCTAAACAACTGCTACCAAAGTCAATGACTTTGATGGCACTCTTCGCTGGATGACGGAGGAGAATGTTCTGTAGCGTAACTTTTGTTGAGAGTCCCGCTGCGTAGTTATTTAAGTTGATAAACTTGCCTCAGGCTTGAGATCACAATGAACAATGCGATGATGGCGCATCAGGGACAAAGAAGCGAGCATCTGGCTTGTGAATCGTCGAATGAGCGTCGTCGAGAACCCTGCAAATCCATTCGCCTTGATCAACTCGTATAGATTGATGCTCAAGAGCTCCATAGCAATGCATAAATGATTTCGGAAGTAAAAGTGTTCGGTCATCTTGATAACATGGTGTTTCTCATCCGGGTCCTAACAAAGAAAGTTAGCCGTGACCTTTTCGGCGAAGACTCGTGCGTACCCATTTCCTCAGATTTTCCAATATTTTTATTTCAACCAGAGCTTGATGATGGAATCGCTTTTTGTTTCTTATTATCTTGATCGCGACTGATTCACCAGTGCAGTGATCTCGACAATGTAAAACTTGTCCAAACGATCCTTTACCCAACGTGTCGTGGATTTCATAACGGTATGCCAGATGATCATGAGGTATGACCTGGTAGTCTCCGCGGTCATCGTCGTAGCCATAATTGTTCGTTGAATTGTCCCTAACGGCCATCTTCTTCTCATTCTTGTTTCCGATGTAATAGACCATTGGGTAATCAAGAATCTCTTTACGTTCATAGTCGGACAAATGTTGAGCGCGATGACTTTCCAGTATACCTATATTCACGAAACGTTAGTTTAATTCGAAATGTCAACGAATGGTACTCACTCAAGGGTATCATCCCGGGTGCAGGGGGTAAAGGCTCAGGGAATCGAAGCATATCTTCCAGATCTTCCTTCTTCGCCCCATTCGCAATTTTCCTCGCTTGTTGCCGGCGAATGCACTGAAGCATTTCTTCATCTCCCAAAGTGATATCATCTTCGCCGTTTGAAACCGGCGAGGGAGTCGACAAAGACTGTCGGCGTAATGACGGTGACTCGCTGGGGAGATGTATGCTTGGGGTCGACGAGGAAGTTGAGAACCGAGAAGAGGGAAGCGACATCTTTGGACTGAGAAGTTTATTGAGGCCTTTTGATGGTGACGCGCCCGCCGACTGTTGTAAATCATTGAGTGCAGTCGATGCCATAGACGAAACTGATCCAGTCGACGACTTTCGTAGACCCTTTGTAAGTACGGAATCGTGGTGCAGCTTCTTGGCAGAAGCACCCAACCCGCTTGAAGACATCGTAGATGACCCCTGTCTTAGAGTACGGCTACCACCAACAGTCGGGGATGCTCTTACAGACTGCCGGAATGTCGAGTGCTTGGAAGTGGGGACTTCGCTCAGAACACCAAATTCATTGACAGAGTCTTCCACGGCTGGTTGAAAATCGGAAGCGTTAGCAGTGGAGGAGACTATCATGCTTGTCCGCCGCGACGTATTCTGATTTGTAGAGACACCGTGCACAGGTGAAGTGGCCGCAGAGGACCTGCTCGCGATACGAGGGATCCGCGTCGGCGTTTCTTTGGGCAAGGAGCTCGCCATTGTACCGAGATGAGCTTGAGCAGAATGGTCTTTAGGTTCCCGTGCCGTATGTGTGGAGGTCATAGAACCTTGACTGATCTCCTTACCGTGCGTGCCGACAGAAGGGGAACCCGCGATCGTAGGAAGTTGCTGTCTGCTACTCCGAAGAGATAAATCAGACTGCTTTTGCATCGAGCTAATCGTCTGGGATGTCGCTCTCGAGGACCTGTTGGATACCGAAGGATGTGCAGATGGTGCAGATGGCGAGGACGACGAAGACGACGAAGGGGGGTTCGATCTCGCTTGTGCGATACGGTCCGCTGTTACCTGAGGCAAAGCACCAATCTGGATAGGCGGCAAATCCATTGGCTTTACTTTTTTCGGGTCGGTCTCCGATACAGTCTGTAAGAATCATAATTATAAGTCTGACAATGATAAATCAATAGAATGAACAGTTACCTTCCCCCGACGCCTTCCCATGAGGACTGAGATTCTACTCTCGCTTCGATCTTTGTCATCCTTTTTCACCTTCGACTTCATACTCTCATCGCGAGGTTTCGGGCGATCACTCTCTCGACCAGATCCTGCTCCCTTCTCGGCCTGTAAACTCTTTCTCGATGATGAGCTCTTAAGAATCGACGGCAGACCAAGCGAAAGCATGGAAGATTTGCGGTGCGAACCACCAGGAGTGGACAATGAGGCTGCGTTCGCCGAAATGTCCTTCGACGGGGTAAGGCCAACTTGATGCTTAGACGGAGTCTTTGTAGCGAACGTGGGAGACGTTGAAACAACATGAGTGGCAGTACTGGGAGGCACTTGCATTGATTGTGAGGACGAGCGGCGGAAAAATGGGATCGAGGACGGGGTGAGCCTCTTGGACGCTAAATCACGATGAGACGTCGTTCCTGGGCTACTCAGAAATTGGGCATCGATGCTTCCTGCATTCAACTCAAGCAGGTTCTGCTCGACACTTCTAATATTCCGGGGTGACGTTTCTTCGGGAGACATCGGGGGAGACGAATCCGGAGCAGATCCAAGCGACGACAGAGACGCGAGAGAGGACTTGGACGTCATGCCCGACTGTCGAACTGGTGACCATGCTTCAGTTGAGGATTTAGGCGAGATGGTAGAAATGACCGGGGAGTCTTTGGATGACGCTGAACGACGTTTCGAGGATGATTGACCGTACTTCAAAAGCGACGGTTCCGTCCTGGACGAACTAGGCGAGCCCGATCGCTTCAAACTCAATGCATTCGTGAAACTCCACTTCTTGGAAGGAGTCCGTGCAGAAGCTGAAGGGGGTGCAAGAGGTAAAGACTGCTTCGCTTCGTCGATAATGATTTCCGTGCTGCTGGGCTTCACAACCAATTCTGCGTGAGGTTCGTAAGAGACGGTCTTGTCGCCTTCTTCAGAAATAATCTTGTGGTCTGTCGCAGAGGTCTCCGAAGAGCCGGGAAACACTAGTGCCGTAGAAGATTGAGGTGGCGATCTGTAAGTAGATAGGTCTTTCGGTAATGGAGGAACGGGAGGTACGAGGCGTTCATCCACGCCCTCCCCAGCAACAAGGGAAGCCGCGCGATCCTTTTGGGACGCGACGTCGGATGAGTGCACGCTCGAAACATCACTGCCAGCACTGTTACGTCGAGTCCTATTCAGTGAAAATCGAGATGTGTTGGACACCGACGTTGCGTTGGTATTCGTCGAAAGAGAAGTCGAGTCCCTTGAGCTCGTAGGAGTTGTCGTATAGTTTGTGGATGACACTGAGCCGCGCTTGTAAGTGAAGCTGGATCGTAAGTTCGAAGGTTTCTTGACGTCGTTATCGTGAAGCGAACTCCTCAAATCATCAGAAAGGCCATCGAGGGAAACTCTTTTGGGAGAAACATCAGCCGATTGCTCAGAGACAGCATGGGGATCCCCAGCAAGCAATCCATTCGACTCCATCTTGTGTCCTTCCTTTGCGAAGCGAATTGGAGGTGTCCCACCGGTCCGAACCTCAGAGATTCGATGAAACTTGTCGGGGGTACTGCGCACCTCTTCCTTGACCGCACTCTTTACGGCGCCACCCGGAGAGCTGGGCCTCGAGTAGTTGCTTGAACTGGAAGGAAGCCTTATACTACTTCGAGCTCTCGAGGACTTGCCTTGAATGCCGTCGAGCTTCCGAAGTGCCTCAGCCGTGGCGTCGTCGTCCAATCCTGACCAGCCCTCTTGCATCCCACGAAGAAGAGAGTGAGCTACACTTGGGGAAGAGTGCAATTCTCTCTCCCTAGCTTGATGAATATTGGCGATGCTAGGGGAGGCCGAAATTGCGTCGCGAGCGATTGCACTACCACCCTTCCCAGACATCGAAGGCGACTGAACATTTCCTCGGTCAACAACATCGGTCACATGCTCGCGTGATACAGAGTCGTGATTAGTTGTCGAAGGTGTTGTCGGGTAATCGACATGATCATTGTCGATAATTGCCTTCACATTTCCGGATCCCAGTCGCACGCTCCCGCCGCGTCGTCGGTCCCTAGCCTTGATGAGTGGAGAAGTCGTTAACGAAGTCGCGCTGCCCACAAGCGACCGATGCTTTCGAGCGCTACCGGTTGTGTTGCTGCGTGACAGAGAAGATGGAATTGAATCCGAGAAATCCGTTGATATTTCACCAGACGTCCGTTTCCGCGCTTTTCTGGCTGGCGAGACGAGAGAGCCGGAACGGGCAAGACTGGTGGGCACAGCTGGGACAGGGGAATCGGCGCGAATGTAAGGAGGGTTAGGTCGTAGGTCCGAAGTGAATGGTTCCAACCCGTCCTCTACATGCCAAGGTTTGCGAGGGTAAAGAATCTCCTCGCCGCCGCTCTCATCCGCAATAGAGGGTCTTGCATGAAGCCCTGGAGCCAATTGGCTTTGCTGCGTAGACGGCGCTGCGTTGTTCTGAGGCTCCTCCCCTTCTTCCCCATCCACGGCTTCGATCGTCCAAGGCGTATCTCGTCCATCATCGGGCGCATCGTCCGGAGGAAACGTAGCACCCTCGTCTTCTTTCCCGGGAGCGTTGAAGGCATATGGACTTGATTTGGGCCAGCGAGGAGTGTGCAGCTCGCCAACGCCAACAAGGCCGTTCCTGTCTATCGAAGCAGGATCCCTCGCAGGAGTGTAAGGCGGCTCTGATGGAGGAAGGGACGCGAAATCACTCATGGGGCTGTTTGCAGATGGAGGTTGCAAGAAGGGAGAGCCATTATACGAAGGGATGGTGAAATAGTATGGGTCGAGCGAGGACGATGCCGAAGGTGACCGCGGATTCTCAGAATCGGTGGAATTGGAAGCAGATAGAACGACGGCAGGACGTGTCTAAAGCAACAGGCATTAGAATTTGCGAGTACAGAAAATACTCAACCACGAGATACGAAGCAGAGAGTGGAAAGAGCGAGAACAATAACTCGAAATCCCCGCGAAGCATCACGAACGGGCGAGGGAAGAGGGAGATGCGCGTAAAAGAGATGAATGCTTACCTTGTCATTGACGACCAGCGAGGTTTTCTCACTAAAATCAATGAGATCCAGCTGCTGAGGCCTCTCTTTTCGCCTCCCACGAGCATCCTTCTCGCCGTCGTCGTCAAAAGTGCCCTGCGTCGACGATGGTGAGCGTGTCATTCGGCGAGTCTCGAGCGTGCAGGAAGAGAGAAGAAGAGAAGAAGGAATGGAGATTCCGTCGTTAAAAGCGAGAAAGAAAGAAAAGAGAGCGACAGAGCAGAGACAGAAAGCAAATTGGAGAGCGAGTTGGAAGAAATATCTCTGGCGAGTGCAGCCGACGTGAAGTCGACGCTTGAAGGCCACCGCTGAGCTGCGAGTGTCACCGTCCTCTTTGGCAACCGCTACAACGCGTGTTTGGTTACATAATCGCGCAAGATGCCTCCGTCCACTCGACTGCAGCCATTCCTCCTCCTCCTCCTCCAGGTACATCTACAATGGCAACTAATAGCAATGCTGATGGCGTTCAGCATCCATTAAGCTTGAAAGTTATGCGAGTGTCGGTGAGGTTGCCCAGTTACTGCACCGGTATGTTGTTCATAATTTTGACTTGCCGCAGAGACCGTCTCTAGCTGCGCATTGGGAGCCCTTCTTCTCGAGCTCTCCTTCATATTCCGCGCATTCTACGGCGCATGCACTGTCCTTACAAGGCGCTACTCCTCTCAATGGACATCCCAAGACACTCCGGGACTTATCGAATGCTGGAGAGATGTTTACGCTTCCAACGGCCTTTGGTGCCATCCAGCTTGGCGAAACGTTCTCCTGCTGTTTGGCAGTCAATAACGAGACTGCGATGGACGTCGAAGCGGTGTCCATGAAGGTCGAAATGCAGACGGCTACTAACAAAATCATATTGGCGGAAGTCGGGGGTGGAGAGCACAAACTATCCGCGCGAGATACGATCGAGACGGTGGTCCGTCACGAAATTCGCGAACTCGGCCAACATGTGCTTGCGTGCACTGTGATATACGGCGACGCAAATATGAGACAGAGAAATGCAGAGCTTGGAACCGAGCCCAACTTTCTGTCTTTTCGTAAGTTTTATAAGTTTACGGTCAGTTTATCGCATCGCAGTTTCGCATCGTATCTTCTCATTCATCGTATAGGTCACGAACCCGCTCTCCGTAAAAACCAAAGTCAACGTACCCCGAAGTCCGACGGCTTCCATGTCGAGCTCGGAACGTGACAAGCTGTTCCTCGAAGTGCACATCCAGAATCTGACGCAATCGCCCCTCTGGTTCGAGAAGATACAACTGGAACCCGTTGAGGGCTGGAACGTTGAAGACGGAAACTTGCTACCTAGTGCTACAACAGAGGCGCCCCAAGGATCACCCTCTCTTTCAAGCATATTCACTGGCAGTACTTCAGTTATGCAGCCTCAGGACATTCGGCAGTACATTTATATTATGACGCCGAAGACGTCCTCCAGCTCCTCAAGGATTCAATTCGTTCCAGCTCCTGGTACGATTGTCCCCCTCGGCCGCCTGGATATATCCTGGAGATCGTCTATGGGTGAACCTGGCAGACTCTTGACTTCGGTAAGCCGACGAATGGATACAATGAATCATTAGCACTAAATTGTTCATTACAAAGGTCTTGTCGAGACGTATTCCACTGCCGTCGGCGTCCCCTCTTCCAAGCAATGTTCCCGCCCCTTCCGCGTTGCCTCCTCATCTGCAGAAATCTACCTTGCCGCCTTCTCGCTCCCGCTCACCGTCAGTCGCATCCCAACAGCAGTTCCCTCACCGCGTGTCCACCCCGCCGCTTCCTCCCATACCCCAGAGACCCGCCTCGCCGTTCAAACGTGCGACGGTGCCGTCTCCTCTGCCTTCACGCCCGTTATCACCTGGCCATGGACCAGAACATGCTTTGGTTTCTGGAGCGCATCGCTTCGGCGTGAGCCCCTCTCCCGGCGTCAGCGCAGAACCTGCTCATGCGGATATCGAAGTCGACATTCTCGTCACGGATAGACCAGCAGATTCGACCGCACATGCTGAAGAGCAGTTTTCGCTGCGACTATCGCTTGCCGTATCAGCTACGTTGGAAGCGGAAAGCGAATCCCAGCCAAGGCGAAACAGGATTTTAAAGCTAGCTCTGCAGCACACTGTTCCCGTAGACAGTGAGAAGATGAAGCTATTGGTAGACAGTAGACCTACAGACCACCCCGCTCCAGGATCTCTCTCGTCTCATCTTGCTTCGGCCCTTTCATCTCCGCGTTCTGCTTCAATAGACGCCATCACCCCGAGGCAAATTCTTTCACCAGGACCAGGGACTCCCGGCGGACGAGCAAGTCGTGGTTTGAGCTCGCCCGAGCTCATCGCATCACCCACAACATATCAAACCGCAAACTTTGCAGTCGAACCCCTCGCAGATCGACTAAGGACTATGACCGTTCAAGAAACCAGACACGAGACTAGACATAACATGGACGGGCCTCCTGCAATTAATATTCCTCCGCCTTACACGCTGTCATCTCCAGAAGACCAGAAGGCGAAAGCCTCGCACAGCGGAGAGATTCGCTTTGTTGGACCTTCACTGATTCTTTTGCCTCCCATGACGTTCAAGAGGGCTTCAAACTCAAACACCCAAGAACGGGCAGAAGAAGTCGTCGACCTGACTGTCAGCTACGTCCCATTGTCGAAAGGATTCGCGCGGATTGGCGGCCTGCGCATTTGGCTGTTGGACGACACACTGTCTGATGATTCTGATGCTATAGATGACAACGCGACCTTATACCCTAATTTTGACGCGCCCAACGTTGATTCACGTCTTTTAAAAGAATGGTCTTCCGTTGGGGAACTTTGGATTGTATGAGTACTTTACTTGCTTAATGGCACATTATAGTCGTGATATCAATAATTCCGAACCGTACGATCGTGAGGTATAGTATCGTCACCGCCGAGTTTATGCAGCGCGCCATGGCTGGCTGACTAGACGTTGGACGGAAATCAGGGCTCTGTAACGAACGTCTGAATTTTCGTGCGTCATCAGTTGCATTACTCGCGACTTTCCGCCCAAGTCCGTTACGACTCTGTAAATTGTAAAATGAGTCCAAGGCCTGAATGATGAGAAGATCGTTCTTTACTTCTTTCCGCGGTCACAGTACTTAACGAATTGTCCAACATCGTGCACGGCGACTGCAAGTATAATCGGATCTTTCGATTCTTCTAATATCCTCAGAAGAAGCCTGAAAGAATAGAGATTATGAATACGCCGGGAATCAAATGAGCATACTCACTTAAGTTGAGCATTGTCCCTGTCACAAAGTTTCGAGGCGTTTTCTTGCCAGAACGACTCCGATTCATGTACGGGAGACCATGAAAGATGGCCAGACGATAATTCAGATGTATACTCATCGTAGTTTCTGCTTCATCATTAGTGCTTTCCCATTGATCGAAATGAAGACGAGCATACGTTAAGCTGTCAAAGTTCGCTGTGAGTTCATCACGGAGGAACTGGACGTCCTCAATAATATCCTCGTCGGTCCACTTGCGGTTAGAGAGGCTCTTGACGAACGGTAGCAATTGTACAACCAACATCGAAGGCAGATTTTGCGATGGAGCTTTGGTTACGAGATTCTGGACGATGTCAGCTGGATATAAGCAGAAGAGCTTATATCACTAACTCGGAAGGTCGCGACAATAACCCGGACCACTTTCTCCTTAACAGCCGCCTGAGCAACGTCCGTTAGTAACGGAATTATATCGTATTTCCTGTAGCGTGGAAGGGACATCAGACGCGTTTATCACATGAAAGACTTCAATCGTCGCCATACTTATTGATATTCTCTGCAATTTCTTGTTCGAATGTTAGGAGCCAGAAGCAGAAGCAGACCTGGTAGCTCATCTGAGCGCCAGGCTTATGTTGCAATATGTCACGAAGACTGCAGGAATTCATTAGTCGCGTTTTACAACACAGTCAATAATTGATTCATCTTACCTTGAAATGGACTTTGTAGATGACCATATTGCCTTTCTACATTCACTTCGAGGTAGAAGTGATTCTAAACATTGAACTCCGACGTCTCTTCGGTTCTGAGAAGATGATCCAATGAAAGAAGATACAACTTCGAGGAACGGCTGAAGTATGTGTGGCGGAACTGTGGATGCTTCCGAGCTATTGGCCCGATTATTATCAGCAACTCTCAACTAGGATTTGCAGCTTGACAGACCTCAGAAGAACAGTGAGTAACTGCGCGGCCTTCAGTTGTAAGAATTCGTCTTGAGTCTGAAGCGCACTTGTGGGGAATTAGCTCGTCCAAATGTCGCCCCAATTGTACTTACCGCAGTAAAGGAATGTACGGGAGTTCGGGGTCATCAGCTGAAGCATCCGTGAAGAGGGCCTTGCGCTCGTCATGCTCTAAGGAGGCGAGTTAGGGGAACGTCCTTGCTCAAAAGGATTGAATATACCGGTCAATGCGTCAGCGATGAGCACCAGTATCCATTGCATTGTGTCCACTCTTGTCAACTTCTTGAGAAGCTTCAAGTACAGTCGTGCATATGTGCGACCTTCAGACAAGAGGAGAGATTCCGTCTTGGCCTTGGGTTGTCTATCGACCTTCTTAATGAGAGCCAGCTCCTCCGATGTTACAAGGCCAGCGCGTTGGTATCCCTATATATTCGATCCATGTTCAGAATGACGGGACGAGATTCGAATTAAATATCGGCGCACCTCCCATGGGACAGGCTTTGCGCGTATCTTTGCTGAGGTTTCCTCGAGATATGCATTGGAAACGAGAGAGAGCGACATGACGGTTGTGGATGAACGTCACGCTTGGCCGTGGCCGCAAGTCGAGACGCGTTTGTCTGCTTGACTTTCTCTCTTGCAGTGACCTCAGGCATGTCGGCCAGCGTGTTCGTCAAACGATGTCAAGTTGGGAGACATGAACAACGATTAGGACAGAGTAAGCTAAAACGGATATTCTTTGCTTCGACTTTCTGACTTGCACTCCAAAGATTTTGCTCGTTCACTTGCGACCCATGCCCCCCAGAAGCCCCGTCTAGCCGTCGCAGTCGTCCTCAACCGCGCTCCCATTATCGCCAAAACACCAACAAAATTCGAACGAGCATTCTACAAGTACCAAGCAAGAATACAACGCGCCCTGCACAACCCATTTCCTTATGATTTCTACTTCAAGCCGGGTTCGATCCTCGAGCAACAGTTTAATAAGGAAGAACGTATCCGAGAACGAAAGGCATTCGGGAAGGACTTCGTCACAGAGGAGAGTAGCTCCTCTATAGAGGTCGAGAGGACAGATGAAGACGAGGTGCCAGCGCCTCGACGCACTTCAGCGGACGAAACAAAAGACGTCAAGGACCTAAACAGACAAGGTTCACGAAATTTATACCTTCTGGTCAGAGACAGCACGAACGGAAAGGATGAATGGCGCTTCCCCAAGGGAAATGTAGAATCCGGAGAGCTCCTGCACGAAGTAGGTCTTCCATGTTAATCATTTTTGTTCCTCTTCTCTGAAGTTGACGCATCTTCCACAGGCAGCTCGAAAACAATTGACGGTTCAGTGTGGTGATAACATGAATACCTGGATAGTCGGAAGAAGACCAATAGGTTTCTTCGAAGAGCAGTCAGGAATCTCTACTGATCCTCTCTTGACCGAGAAGGTGCGCTGCCCTTCCCCTCTTGTCAATCATTTTATTTACAAGCTGCTGGTAGACTTTCTTCTTGAAAGGACACATTTTCGCCGGCCAGGCACAGACACAAGATTCCATTTCAGACTTTGCATGGCTCACAAAACAAGAGATAGAATCTCGAGTGCCCAAAGATTACTGGCTTGGGACGAAAGACATGCTTTCAGACTTGTAGTTCGCCATAATGTATATTTTAAATCTATACTATATAAACCACATAAACACCGACATCCTCAAACATAGCTGTCTTTCTATGAAGGGGCAGAGAGTGCTCTACGCGGAGGTGGTCTTTTCACTTTTTGTTGAGCATCGTCGAACCTTCGAACCAGCACGCTGCACTGGGTAGATTTGCAAATGTGCTTTGACGAGGCCTTGACCGCATCGGAAAATAGGGTGAGCCCAGCCGCACGTTCTACGCTTTCGACTATCATACTGTTAGGAGGTCTTGCGCATATCGAGTTGCTGTAGAAATCTCACCTGGGACGACAAAGCTCTCAAAGGGAGTTTCATCCGAAATTTCGGCGTTCGGAAGGACGAAGGCACCCGTAGAAACCTCATATACGTCAGGCGTTCTTGGGGACGAAGGTTTGGTGGTCAAGACCACTTTTGCGAAATGAGTGGGGACCGAAACATTCGGTGGTGACCCGATGACTTCGTGACTCTGGGAGCCATTCGTCAATGATTCTTAAATTGGTTCAAGTCGATTTGCTTACCACACGATATTTTCCATCAGAGTCCAACTTTGGGAGATATAGGGGTATCGTGAAGACGAAAACATCGGAGAAGGAGTTGGTCAATTTGCGACACCAATCTTCTACGTATGCCCAATCTATGTAACCTTTAGCACGAACGAAGTGAGAATGATAGAAAGGACCTCACAATGTCTATTGAAGTTCGCGCCAACTTGCGGCGCAATGTTCGTCAAAAGGAATGTTTCATCCATGGCTTCCTGTGACGCCTTAGCATCTGCAGCTGGCACCCTTCGAAGATAAACTAAGTCCCCAGTCGAACAAAAATTTGGATACGAACTCACATGTGTCCTCTGTCATACCCACTTCTGAAATAATCTTGCAAGCGTGCCCTGAAAGCTACAGGTATGGCCTCGTCTTCAGTGAAGGTTGACCGAGACCTATCACCCTTCTCTTCTGTCTCCGGACGTGTATTCTCTATCAACGACCGACCGAGCGAGGATAATGTCAAATGCTCGGCAGTCTGAAATTGAGTGGGGAGAGAAGTCAGCAAGGACTCGGTGACAGACAGTTTGTTATAGAAACTCACCCAGGCAGGATGCCTCAATCTCCTGTCGTAAGCAGTAACATACGCCTTCCGCACAAGCAAGTCTGAAATAGGGCCTGCAACCGCGTCAGGAGGTCACATTGGCACAACGACGTACGGAACGCAACGTACCAGGATTACCATACTTCAGAACCGTCCCAGGATGCTGCTGGGCTAGCTCAGCAAAATCTGGTAGTCCACTCGGGCCTGATTTGACGATTGCACGGGCATCTCTCCCTGGCGAAATTCCAGTAGGCTGAGCAAGTGGGGGAGCCCGATGTTTTGAGATGCCCACCGCAGCAACGGCTCCTGCACCAACGGCGGCGCCCACCGCGAAACACGCAGCGTGGATGAGCGTTGTGCTGGGCATTTTTGCAAAATTTCCAGATAGTATTCGCGAAGACTGTCGTGGACAAAGGCAGAGGAGTCGATCCTCCGATTCCTCGATCGGCGTCGACGCGTCGCGTCACTTGCCGCTCTTTGCCGCTCTGCATAAATTTTGAGTCCGCGTCCAATGTATGGAATCATGAGATATCGTACAGAGCATAGATAGAAAGGAGATAGTTATTCCGTTCACTAATGTAATACACTGGGGCTAGAGCAGAGAGAACAAACGACTGAAAGTATGAGTGAACGATGTTAAACGAGCATCCTAATGTATGAGTTGCACCGTAACCGTGATGAGAAGGAAAATCATAACTTTTGGAAGCAGTCGTTCTGTACTTGAGTGAGAGAGGAAAGTCAATAGATAGGGTAAAGGAGCGGAAGCCATGTATGATGGCAGTGTAGTGTATAAAACATCATGATTCAGATCAAAAGGGAGACCGTGACTTGGGAAACGAGAGAAAACAGTGGGTAAAGACACATCCAAGAGAATACCTTTGAAGACTTTAAAGCCGAGTAATTTCACAAAAGTTAGGACCGTAGCGTATAAAACATTGGGGGGAGCCACCTGTGCCGTCCTTTGTTGTAATGTGAGTTGGGGATAGTTAGATCTCAAGAGGCTCATGGGACCTCGTGTCCAAGCCACGAGGGGCGGCGCTCTCACTCGCGGAAATCCTTTCTCTCCTCGTCCCAAAGCCACTTCCACTGGAAGGTCCCCGAGGCTGACGGACGACATTGATGGAGTGCGAGTCCAATTCCCTAATGGTTCCGTTCAGTGGGCCTTGGATCGACGCAGGAAGCGTAGGGACAGGCGGAATCGACGTCTCGCCGTTGCTGGTCTGGTTTGCGAACGAGCCGTTGCCGAATAGCGCACCGAAACCTCCAGGGGAGCGGCGAGAAGGAGACGCGATGGTGGCGTATCCCTCACGAATATTTCCGTTGGAAGCACGAGACGTCAGACGGGGCGCCGTAGTGTGCAGCGTTTTCATGTCGGGCATCGATTTCTTGGTGCGCAGAGAACTAGCCGTCATTTGCGCAGACGGGGTCATGTACGCCGAAGGGGCGCGCGACAGCTGTGGGTGACGCTGCGTGTTTGCCTGTGAACATCGATGTGGGATCAACAGTTCCATCAGAGTCAAAACCTTTAGATGAGAATGGGAATGATAATCCTCACCCTATCGGGGTCGATCCTCGTAACCACGGCGTACCTTTCCTCGCCCTCACCGACGGAGTAGTGGTAGACACCGAGTTTCTGCGCAACGAGATGAACGATGCGACGCTGCTTCGGGCTCAGAGTCCTCGAGAAGGCAAGCTCGTCCCGCATATGATCATCCTTGAAGAGGAGGATACGAGAATAGATCTCCAAAGTAGCGGCATCATTGAGATCTAACTCGGTGTTCGAAGGTGACTTAACAGAATGAGTCGGGGTCGTGGGTGGCAACGACGCGGGCGACGTGATTCCGTATTGTTGCGGAATGGGCATGGAGGGCACACCAGGAGGCGAGTTTTGCTGAGAGCCGCTGTAGGGGCTTGCAAGCTGGTTGCCGCCCGAGAAAGAACGCGACGGGGTGAACGCCGGCTGTCCGATCACACCAAACTCGTCGTGCTGTTGCACTTGCGGCATGACTTGCTGTTCTTTCTCCAGCTGCATAGAGCGCATCCTGCGAAGCGCCTTTTCGCGTTCGATGCGTTCCTTTTCGCCCGCCTGAAGGACCTTCTTGTATTCGACGCGGAGCTTGCGCCCTTGGACGTCGAATCCATTCAGCGCAGCAACGACCGCGTCTGCATCAGAGGCCTGACGGAAATTGGCAAAAGCCAAACCACGGAATTGCCCCTGCGTATCCAAATGATAATTAAACGCGTAGGGCGTCGGGATGGAAAGCGATGCCTGCACCGATGAGATGATACGTCAACATGTGTCACAAAGGAAATGGATGTTTCACCCGCGGAAATGAAAGAGCCACGCACTATGATATCCAAGAGTGTTTCGCGCTTGACAGTGAATGGGATGTTCTTGATTACGATTGCAGTGGGTATAACCTCCTCGTCGCTCGCTTGTCCAGGGGTGCCTGGTGCAAGGGGCATCTGCATGTGTTGCAAAGGCGGTGAGCCGCCCGACGACATATCTGAGCTGGTTGGCGGCGACATCGAGCGCGAATCGTTCAGGCTCGCCTGGTTCTCGAGCCATTGCTACGAAGCGACAAAGACAGAGATCAGTACGCGATACAGATGGAGAAAAATTTTGCTTCCGAGCGAGCTTTGATCGGCAAGGTGAAAACGCACAGTGGGAAGGCCAGCTCTAGACGACTTGTTCTTCAAGGGCGACGTGTTCATGCCGAGTGGGTTGTATGCCATCGGGCCAGTGATCGCTGGGGAGGTCTGGAAGTGGAACTGTTGCTGCTGTGAGGGGAGCCTCAAGTCGTAGTCGTCGTAAGGGGATGGCTGCGGGGAGATGGAGAGCGCAGAGATGTCGGGGGTGGGGGACGTGCTGGTCATGACTCGTGGCTGCTAGACGACGTTGGAAACGATGTCGAGCTCGTCGTGAACGTGAAAGTGAAGAATGAAAGTGAAGAGAAAGCGTGCGGGCGGCAGTCGCTGTAGTGGTGTAACGAAAGCCTGCATTCGACCGTCACAGCCGCTTACATACGCGCCTCAAGGCTCCCACTCTCCGTGACTCTGGCACTGCTCAACAAAATCCAAAAAAGATCACTGCGATATTAGTGTACATGCATCATCTACCTAGTAAAAGAAAAATCTATTACGGATTCTAAGATAATCTAACCAACGGCGCGGGCACTTCGATTCCAGCAAATACGGACGGTATCCAGAATTTTCCAACGCAAGTCCCTCAAACATCACTTCATACGATTGCCAGGCCTCCTGCAAGTATTCGCGCTTCCGTACCAAGAGAAAATCAGCCTGCCGCCGCCGCACCAGCTCTCCCGGAAGGATCCAACGCGAGCCCCGCCAAGACAGTGAAGGCAGACCACCGAGAGCGACGCATTTCCGCAGGCTCGCAAGCAGGTCTTCACCAATCAGAAGTCTGCTCATCTGGCGATCTGCAAGGGATGTACGGAGGCGGGTCTCGAGATCCTCAGGAAGGTCGGAGATTGTCAAGTCCACGAGCGTCGGGCGTTGCTCGACGAACCGGCAGATCTGCTCGGCAAGAGCGCGGAATTGGGTGCTCTGCGTGTGCGGCCAACTGTCGTGATCAGAGATAAATACACTCCAGTGTTGTAACCGCAGCGTCTGGAGCTTATTTAAGTACTACACAGCGTTTGGGCGTTAGTCATTAATATTTTGTCACAAAGAAGGTACCGCGCACCCCGTTGTCTGGCTCAAAGAAAGGGAGTCCCCCTTCGTATGTTAAACCCCGTAGAGGTTGGTCTAAACGGGGCGCAAGAGTAATGCACGTTAGAGTTCCTTCGTGCTTCTGAATGAACTCTGCAAAGGCATTGTACGATTTCCGGGTCGATGCCGTTGAGAATGCATAACCGTACCATTCTGATAATTTAACGATTAGTGATTTCAACCGAGACAAGATACCGGCGACATACCAATCGACTCGAGTTCTGAAAAATGGCAGCCCGACAAAAGCTTCTCGAATCGAAAATGGACGTTGAGCAAAGCGAGTATCCGGAGTCGTGAACAATGTTTCAGCACATCATTCCAAACATTGACACTGGCACAGTTTTCTCCAATGATGAGTGTTGTCAAATTACTGAAGGTGTTGTTCGGATGGGAGAAGCGCAAATACGGTGTGCTGCTGCTAACGCAGAGCTTTTCGATGTTTTTACACCGTAATAAGAGCAGTGATATGATGTCCAATGGGCTGGGTTGTCGTTCGCCATGCATGACGGGAGGAGGCCCTGTGTATGGCTTGGGGTTCCGGAATCGATTCACAAACCTCTTGGCCCGTTTCCCATCCCAATAGTGATAGCACTCCGACGCGGACATCGGGCCCATGAGCAGGTCGTCCCAGCGCTTCACATACACAGTGCGCAGATTTCGCAATTTTGGGAGGACCATGTAGAGGCGGAGGCGTAGACGGTCTGGATCCCCCCATACATTGGATGCGCGGGGTACATCGTGACGGAAAAGATTGTCAGAGAGGTCCTTCTCTCGTGCAGAGTCGAAGGCTTGTGCGTCTGGAGGGTAAAAGCGCACGCTGCGTGCAAAGGAGTCGAAAACGAGTGTGTTGACCGCGTCGCGTGTATCTTGGTCTTTGTCCAATTTGTCAAGGAGTGAGAGGGTTGCGCTGGCGGAGGGAAGGATGAAGATGGTTCGATACAGTTCGGGTGTGACACGGGAGTTGAGCGTATGAGAAACGAGTGAGAGACTGTGCAGGTCGCCTGGCCAGTTCAGGTGCTGCAGCACCAACGCAAGGACGTCTGAATGGACATCCTCGAGGGAACAACGCGCCTTGGGAGGTTGTTTGTTGGGCCATGAGGCGAAGTCGAGGGATGGGAGAAGGAGGGATTGGCGGAAGTGGGAGAAACGCTTCGTTGCGCTGTTTTTCCTGCTCAACGGGGGAGGCGACACTGGCCGCTCGACTGTGGTGCCCGTCATGGCTGCTGCCATTGATGTCGTCGTCGTCTTCGTGACGAGGATCTCCATAGGCGGGGGACGTCAGACAGCGTCGAGAGGAGAGAAGAGAGTGATGGGCATCAGCCTGAGCTCATGGCGGGCTGAGAGTGGGCACCCGTCGGGAACTCGGTCTCTTCACGAAAAGCAGAAAATAGTTACACGATGCCACATCGCGATGATCCCGTCAAGATGTCACCAGCGGCGAGCAGAGCTTTCGACGACATCCTATCTCAACACCGTCGTGGTTGCGAGTGCTGCCTCAAGTCGATCAGAGCGCCTCGATTTGAATGTTCGCAGCTAGCAAGATCTACGCGCCGGCAAGATACATTCTACGGCGTCATTTATATTTTACAATATATACTTACAAGCTTGAACACTTCTTTGCTTACAACGTGTATAGTAACAGCTCGAACGAATGCGGGGTCAGAACGAAAGTAAAAAAAGCGGTTACCAGAACCGATTCGTCTACGAATCCGAATAGGGGACGCACAGCGCAACACGAAAATTATCCTGGCAACATCCGTCAAGGAGAAATTGCCGCCGGCTTTGGTAACGCCAGTAAGATATCGATGTCGATGGAGAGGGATGGAGAGGATGTTCTTGACCATGAATGCCCGGTGCGCTTTTCGTCAGCTTCGGAAGGTGAATCCAGAGGAGTCGTTGGCCGGCTTTGGCTAGGACTCCAAGAATTGTCGAGACTTCCCCGACGCGACGTCGCGGATGAATCTGAAAAACTCTCCACCGAGAATCTCCGTCCCTGTTCCGTCACATATGGCCAATGATTCGCCCCTGTCGAACTGTACGACCGATTGCAGACGGAAAGCACCATGGCGTCCTCAACGCTATTCGACCGCCCCCTGCCGGTTGGCCTGACCATTCGAAGTGCAGCAGCTGAGCGGGAAGCGTTCAAAGGCGACAGAGTGGGGCGTGGAAGAGAAGGCAACGTGTGTTTGGGCTGGGCTCGGGAAGGAAGAGGACCTTGGACGAGTAGCAGCGAGGAAGGAGCTGGACGGCGGGGCATCTTGAATGCCAATGTTCTTCGAGAGGTGGGTAGTGAATTTACAGGAGCTGAAGTCATCCGTTACGATGTCAGCGACGACAAAACTTGGGGAGAAGCTAGCATCACTCACGCGTTTCGTTATGCGTCAAAGATGCCTCCAATGAAAACCGAGATTTACCACCTTAAAATTGAAGTTTAAAGTGGAGCTATGCAAGACTCGTCAAGAGCCTGTGATACAGAAACAACGAGTGTGTGGGTTGATGATGGGCGCACGGCACGAAGGAAGTCGGTGGTCGTTGGAGGAGTTGAAGATAAATTTGCACGGAGCGCGTCTGGTAACGGTCGCTACGGGAAGTGCCGATCGGAGGTGCACCTTGCGACATATCATTGATGCCTTGATCAGGTCATCTTTTCGTCAAAAATCCCCAAGTTTATTCGTCTTATATACGAGGCATAGATATGTCATGTTAGAAACACAGTGTAGTCCAGAATAAACAATTTTACATAAGGAACAATGGATGGAAGAGAGCAACCACTAAGAAGTACAACAAGGGTGCACAAAGGAAAGACATTGTCCGAGGCGATATAGTACAGGACAATGGAAAAGCAGAGAACTCATACATACGAAGGGTAAGGAATTCACAACGTCAGAAATCAAGCAGAATCGTTTCCGATCGGGCGGTAGTATTTCATGAGTTGAACCTTGAACTCTGTATCTCTTGAGCACGATGTGAAATCAGTTCGAATCGGAAAAGTTACCTTCTGGCGAGTCCCAAAGATTTGCAGCATCGTTATTCAGTGGCGACGCATTGTTTGGTTCTGGGGTGGAATAATAAGACTTGGTATATGCAACGATCTCATCGAAACCCACCTCCGAGGAGCGATTGAAGTGAAAGAAGGATGGTTTGAACACTATAAACGGCGGACCATTTATCCTTAAAAAGGTACGATTATGCTTTGCTTGAGATCAGAACCACGAGAAGACGCACCTGAAGGATGTCCAAACAGATGTTTCCGGCCAAATCCACATTTGGGTGATAACATGGCGACTCGAATTTGATGATGGGCGAAACGTAGGGGTAATTGGGAGGAAACGAGATTGAGATTCTGAATGTGAGGCCAGCGTAGATCTGAAGAGAGGGCGAGCGGAAGCAAATGTTAGACACGTGATGTGGCACACGTCGACGCGTCCGTTCGATCGACGCGGGAAGGCGCAACTTACGGTGCCGGACGCCCCCTCGATTGTGCCCGCCCATTCGAAAAGATTCGCGTCAGACTTGGGGAAGGCGGACTGAAAAGAAAGAAGGTAGGTCATGCTAGCAAAATCATGTTTGAAGTGGCTCACAATCCCAGGAGACGCAGACATCTGTGGACGCTCTTGTCAGACACGGACTGCAGACAACGCTAGATTAGCATACCATCAAGTTCATGAGTTCATTGCTAAGTCTGGCGCATATGAGAGCGTTTGAGCAAGAGACATGTCTGAAAGCTGGGGATAACGGACCGCTTCGTAACGCTTCCAGCGCCCTCGCCGCCATTGGTTGAGGATGCGACTTTGGGTGAACTGCGAGGCGGGGCGAGTGAGGTCGTGATTTGCTCCATAGTATCGTTCGTCGTAATCGTTTTTGTATTCGGATTGCTTTCGAGGAGGGTGAAAGGGAACGAAGGAGAGAGTTGAAGTTGACGGTGAAGAGCAAGAAACTCAGAAAGGTTCGTTCGGTTGGTGTGACATTGTATTACTCAGTGCTGATGTAAGCGTATCTTCTCACGTACTGCCATTTCAGGAAGGGCACGCTAAGGCTTGGGGGAAAATACGGAGAAATCGCAGCACGAAATTCACGACGACCTCGACGGTGGTGAACAGGCATTTCGTACGTCTTTCCACCATTTTACTGTGAAGTCAAAGTCGATTCGCGTAGCCGAGCGCAGTCGAGGTGCAACGGCGCACGCAATTGGTGGCACTCACGCGGGGACGCACGCAACAATCCAAACTTCACAAACTTTCCTTCCTACCATCCCGAGCAGCGACACACCTCGTCAACGGAGGCATCAGCAATGTCTTCCTTCGTGCCGACGCAGGCTGAGCTTGCGCTCGTTAACCAGATTCTCGCCGTTGCCGACACGGACAAGCTGAACCTCGTCACAGGGAAAGCGGCCGTGAAGGTCTTCGAAGGTGCAAAGCTCCAGCCCCATGTTCTCGGCGAGATTTGGAGCATCTCGGACAAGGAGAACAACGGATTTCTGACGAGGTCGGGGCTAGCGACAGCGGTCAGGCTCATTGGGCATGCTCAGCAGGGCGAAACGGTGACTACAGACCTCCTGGATCGACGTACGTCACGCATCCCAATTCTCTGATCGTCCGAACGAACTTTCTCATGTTTTTATCTTTCATCGTTGTCGGACGATAGCTGCGACGACTTTGGCTCATATCGAAGGCATTTCCAAGCCTACATCACGAGTTTCCTCCATCCCGTCAAGCCCTACTCCGAGATCACCTGCACCACGAGGTTCGCCCTTACCTCCACTCACACCTGAAGACAAGGCGAAATTTGCGCGTTTGTTCGAAAGTTGCGGACCAGTTCAAGGCCTGATATCGGGTATGTTTCTCGAAAGTCTGATAATTCGTGACTAATCACGATTTGTAGGCGACAAGGCGTATGGAACCTTCGTAAAATCGAATTTGCCAATCGACAAGCTTGGTTCAATATGGCACGTCATTGCGGCCTATTTTTCCTCGAATAAAATCTAACACATAATACGTAGGGCTCTGGCCGACACGCAAAACCGTGGTGCTCTCGATCAAACGGACTTCACGATCGCCATGTACCTCATTCAGGCGTCAATGTCGGGCAAATTGCCTGTCATACCAAATAGTTTGCCTCCGGGTTTTTATGAACAAGCGGGAGGGCGCCCTTCACCACGCGGCATACTCGCTCAGAACACAGGCAACAGCTCGTCTCTGAGTCCTGCTTTAACCGGAAACTTTCCAACGGTCGCTGGGGGTTCTTCCAGATATTCCGTCGTCCCATTAGCAGCGCAGACGACGGGGTCAATTCAACCGCTTCAGCCCCAAGGGACTGGGCAACAATACAACGTGGCTCGACAACCGCAAGTCCACTTCTCTCCGCAGAACACAGGCAGCGTACTGGGCGCTTCGGCATTCGGACACATTGCTCCCCCTATTGCGCCCCAATGGGATGTAACAGCGGAAGAGAAAGCTCGTTTCGATAAGTTTTTCGACGGTCTCGATACTTCGCGGAGAGGTGTACTAGACGCTGATGTGGCTGTCCCGTTCATGCTTCAATCATCGCTTTCGCAAGACGTTCTTGCGCCAATCTGGTGTGTATATTTGAGTATCTGGCTCAAGAAGTTAATTTTAAACTATAATTACGCAGGGATCTTGCTGATTTGAATAATGACGGGAGCTTGACTCGTGACGGATTTGCCATTGCGATGCATCTCATTCAAGGTAAATTGGCGGGCAAGGAGGTGCCAGCTACGATGCCGGAGTCCTTGATTCCGCCGTCCATGCGCAAAGGCAAAGGCCTTTCGATCATGCCGCCTCCGCCTCCAGAACCTGTCCGCGACTTATTAGGGGACGATACACCACCCGCCAGTCCGCCAGTGGCTTCCAGTCCTCCCGTATCTATGGTTTCCCGTTCAAATATTCACCCTCAACAGAGTGGTTCTCTTTCACCGCAATCTACTGGGTTAGCGAATCGTTCCGTGATCACGTCAAACGACCCATTCGCAGCAGCTTTCGGCCCACCTCCCAGTACGTTCCAAACTTCAAATTAGAATTAAATCACTCACTGTTACACAGCAACCTCTGCTGTCCGACGCGATCTCTTGAGCGACGACGACGACACTGTAGCTTCCACTCCACCAGTCCCGGACAATTCAGTGGAGATTGGAAATCTACAAAATCAACTGCAATCCACTAATCGCTCCTTGGAAAGTACAAAGGCAGACAGAGAGCGCACGGAGCAAGCTATCGCGTCACAGTCGACCCAGTTGTCGTCCCTTCAAACGCAGCTTGCGTCCGCGAAGGCGGCGTATGAGACGGAAACGCGTTTACTGAACGCTTTACGGGAACGCTTTGGCTCTCAGGCCTCGGAAATGCAGAAGTTACGGGAAGAGCTCATTCGTGCAGAAAGCGACCTGAGTGCGATTCGGATTGAAAAATCTGAGATCGAAGGCAACCTGATGCGAGACAAGGAGGACCATCGGGCTTTGCAGAAGAAGATGAAGGAAGCGGGCGAAGAGACTGAACATCTGAAGGTAGCTGTCGAGAAGGCGAAGAAAGATACTAAGCATCAGAAGGGTTTGCTAGCGATCGCGAAGAAGCAGCTGGCTTCGAGGGAAGCTGACCGTGCAAAGGTCGCGAAAGAGTTGGAGGAGGCGGAACAAGAAGCAAACGAAACCGTGTCGGAGTTGCAGGAAACAGAAGCGCAATTAGCAAAGGAACCAGAGCCCGTGCAAGTGAACGGCACAGCTCGCGCGACGTCTCCTTTCGCGAGAATGGATACTCCTTCATTTGCCGCGAGCATGCCTCTGCCATCAAGTCCGTCCCCACCAGGGTCTGTACTCTCTCCGGCATCGACGAAGAGTAACAACCCCTTCGAGCGTCTTGCACAGAGTTCGGGGGCTTCTACACCTCGCCCTGCTTCTCCCTTCGCTGTTTCGACGGATGTCACAGGTTCTCAAGACGCTTTCTCTCCGTTTGCGACCTCTTCCCCCGAGAACACTACGTCGGATGTTCCTCGCGCTGCCTCACCATTTATGCATGCCTCGGTTGATTCTAAACCTGCTAAACCTCCAGCCGAGGTGCCCCGCGCGGCATCCCCGTTCATGCACGTTGCTGAAGCGTCCACAACGACTGCAATGTCAGGTGAGAGCGCGGAGGATCCTTTCGGCTTTGGTGATGGAGATGGGGATGAGAAGTCTTCAGATTCGACTGGAATCTCCACTCCCGACAAGCTCGCGGGTAGTCAGCGAGCTGATCAATCTACTGAGTCGCCCATTTCTCCTGAAGACTCTTTCCAAACCGCGGCGATGTCTCCAGCATCGAGTACCCCTCAGGTCCCGAAACCGGAGGAACGGAAGGACACTACGGACACCATTGTCAATGCAGCTGCAGCCCACTTCCCCTCTTTGGATGGGGGTGAATTTGCTTCAGGTGGAGGTGGACTTGTTGATAATACGCCCGACAGTCCGGAATTGTCCTCTCGTGCATTGGAGATCGAGCACGACGAGTCAGACAGTGATAGCGAAACTGAAGAGGAGAACAAGCCGATTGCGTCTTTAGTCAAGAAAGTGGAAGCTGCGCCGGTAAAACCATCGGCATCTCCTGCCAAGGAATCGAGCTCGGCAGCCATTTCGACGCCGATGGACTTGAAGCAGGATGAGTCCAAGGCAGCTACAACGTCGCCTGCCCCGAACCCCGAATTATTTGACGACGCGTTCGGGATCAAGAGTCCGGCCGATAAGCCTGCTTCGACGACCAATGGCTTTGACGACGCATTTGGGACGAAGCCTGCGACCGTTGAAAACGTAACAGTTCCACCACAAGCGAAGACAAGCACAGATTTGTTGAATGATTTCTTCACGTCGATGGGACCTCAGCAACCAAGTAGCCAGGATGCGAGTGACACTTCTAACACAAAGGCTCCAGGTAAATATTTTGATGAACATCTATCCTCATTTACTCACGTTGAGATTAGTTTCCGGTGTAAACGCATTCGACGAGGCTATGAACGGAATTACTCCCGCCTCCAACGCGACTCAGCCGCAATTTAAGCTCGACTCAGCCTTTGATGATAATTTTGATTTCGCTGCCGCGAAGGCGGACGAATCGCCTTTCACTGCATCCCCCGCGCAACCCTCTTCTGTCAACGGTTTCGCCGCTACCACAAGTACCAACGCATTCGACAATGCATTTTTGCCGTCGGTCCAGCAAACAGGAGAACTGAAGTCCCCGCCAAATATCTCAAATGCTTTTGTAGCCTCACAACCAGCGCCTGATCAACAGGCCTCCTTAAACAACTCACAGATGAGCAACAAGACGCCGACATTTGATGACGCGTTTGGATCCTTGTCTTCCAGGACTTCAACTGTCCCCTCTTCAACCGGCCAGGCGAAGACTCCGACATCATTCAACGATGCATTCGGGTCATTGTCTTCCAGAGTTTCGTCGGTTCCCTCCTCGACTGATCACGGTATTTCGTTCGATGATGTATTTGGAGGGAATACTGCTCCTGCTTTGGGCGATACTTTGGGACTGCCAGCTCAGGCTGCTACTGAAGCTAAGAAACAAGACACCGCACCTCAAGCGGCACCGTTCCAGTCCTCTCCGCCAGGTTCGCCGAGTTCTAGGATGCCCGCCTCCCGCTCCAGTGTGCGCTCGACGTCCCCGCCTCCCAGAATATCATCGCCTCGACCCCCAAGACCGTCCACAGGCTCATCGTCGGATGGCGGTGTGCCTGCGAGCAAGCCTCCGCCGGCGACAAGACACTCAAAGCTCAGCGTAAGTCTATAAATATGTTTGTAGTCATTGGCCGTCTTTCTGACTTCGTTCCGTCAATAGATACGCCTGCCTTTCGGTCGAAAGGACAAGAAGAAGTCAAAGAATGAGCCGCCCCCACCGAGCCTTCTGGGCCAAAGCTCAACCTTCTTGTCGCCGGTCGCAGAACCTGAGCGCAACGCAACGCCAGCTGTTGAGGATGACGTGGAACCCGTTAAGCAGCTGTGTGGAATGGGCTTCAGTCGCAGTCAGGCTGTGACTGCCCTTGAGAACAACGGGTATAATTTCCAAAAGGCACTCGACAGTCTTCTGCGAGCAACCCCTGCTTGATTGAATACCGGCTTTCTAGTATGATATCACCACTTTTTCTGCGGATTTGTCGCTCGCTCCTTTCGTACCATGTGGATTTAATCTTTTGCTATCGATCCAGCAGGATCCAATTGGCCACGCTCTTTCGCCTTCTTTCTATTTGCTGTCTCTTGTACCTTACATATACCGATGGGAAGCATGGTAATGCAAACGGACGATATTGGCTTATTATATTTGCATCTTGGCTTTGAACAAAGTGAGTTGACGCGTGTTCGGCTTTGGGTGACTCGTGTTGAAGACAAACACGGCGGTTGTTCTTCGCTGCGCCTTGTTTCTCGCTCTCGAATCTCCATTTTCGCGAGCAGGGCCGTGTATGCAAGGCGATGCGAATTGAGTGCTGGCGGGGAGACGCCTCGGGGCTCACAGCCAGCTTGGGATAGCGTTTGGCAGACGACGCGACTGCTTAAAGGGCACGCCAACAATGTCCAACGCCCAGATGCTTTTTTCTTCATGCCCACCTTCGACCTCGTCGTCGTCGGCTCGGGAGGCGGCCCCAGCGAGCTCAACATCTCTGCGTATGGCTCTTCGTATTTATCTTCGTCGAGCACCGCACTCACTTTGCGCCCAGATATCTGCTAAAGGCACGCGACTCGTGTTGGAGCGACGGTGTTGTTGGTATAGAGGCCGGTATGTCTTGTGCTCGCTGTTCCTCGTCGTTTCTGACATTCATTTACAGGCAGCGGCTTAGGTGCCCTAAAACAAATATTAGAGCGGAAGCCAGATCTATTCAATGAGGGTGTTGGCGAGAAGCAGGTGCGCTCATATACGGCGCCTCAGATTTATTCAAACGTTCGGTGCGTCCACCCGTTCTCTCGTTGTAAACCTACCTAACCGAAAATGCAGGGCATTTCTCGTCTCTCATGCTCATCTCGACCATGTAATGGGCTTGATATTGCTTGCTGGCACCGTGGGCGGTCCTCGAAAGAGCATCAGGAGCACAAGACAGGTCCTCGAGGATCTGGAGGAAAGCATCTTTCGTCCCAGTCGCATATGGCCAAACCTCGCCTCGTGGAATAAGGACGACGCAGACCATATGTACCTCTACGACCCGTATGTGTTATCTTCTTCTACGCCTGCGCTCTTCCTGATGCAACTCTTGGCGGAAGGTTGGACTTCAAGCCGGAGTACACCCGCATTCACAAGGACATCTCAGTGCGTATGATGGCACTGAATCACGGCAGCGACCCAACGCCGTACCAGTCCTCTGCCTTCTTCATTCGCCACGACCCGACCGAGCAAGAATTCCTCTTCTTTGGAGACGTCGAGCCAGACAGCTTGGCAAAAAAACCTCTGACGATTGATGTTTGGCGAGTTGCCGCTCCGAAGATCCCTCATCGCTTGAACACCATCTTCATCGAATGCTCGTACCCTTCTGGCCGTTCGAACGACTGTCTATATGGGCACCTCACGCCGGACCATCTCGTACAGGAACTTGAGAATCTGGCGCGCGAAATTGTCAAGGCTAAATCTCGAACATCTTCTGCACCCTCAAATCCGTCGTCGCCTGCTCGAAAGCGTCAACGGTTAAAGAGCCGCTCAAACAGCACAAACACGGACGATCTCAAGGGAGCTCTGAAAGGGGTCCGTGTTTACGTGATGCATTTTAAGGAGGACATGGAGAACGCATATAAAGAACCTATTCATGTCGTTATCACGAGGCAGGTGAAGGAACTGGTAGAGAAGAAGTGCCTGGGTGCAGAGATTCTAGCAGCTGAACAAGGCGCACACATTGGTGAGTGAACACCTCCTTCTCATCTTGTCCGAAAGGGCGGCTTAATAATCGTTTCACCAGTGATATGATTGACAACGCACGCATCGAATTTGTTTTCCTTCGTTACTCACTGTATCCATACCTGTTTCCTTGCAGCATCTCATACCACTGTATCCATAGCATTTTCCACTCACCACACTCCATTGTATAACTAACGTCGCATTTCTGTATCCCAATTGCTCTCTCAATAAAAAAAGCATCGTGTACTACTGACGAGGTATCCCGTAAAGCTGTTTGACTTGATTGACCATCTCCAACTCTCCCGTATTCTTTTCACAGATGAAACCATCAGTCGTACGCTCCATGGAGGGGGTATATACACTCGCCTTCATAATCTCATCGCTGATTTTTATGCAAGGTTTTCCATCTACGCTGGATAGCTTGATCACCATGTTCAAAGCCTTGCTCTTTTCTTTGCCACCAGATGACAAAGAACGGAAATCATTCGTCAAAAACGTTCCTATCCCGAAAGAACCTTCGAAACGTCATGCTCAATGCCCCAAATAACTCTTTGAAAAAAACAAACTTACACCTGAATCCAATCTCGTCGCATTGTGCCTTTATCTTGAGAGCTTTGTCGAGCGTCAGCGCGTCGGAAAAGATGATGGACTTTTGCCGGAAATCAATGCCCAGGCTGTCGTAAATCTCTCTAGCTCTCGGGGCGTATACCAGAGGATCGCCAGAGTCCTGTCTAAGCCCCGACCATCGACGAGCTCGTTCTGAATCGCGCATGAAGTCCTGTTGTAGGTTAGAGTAAAGAAACGAACGCAAAGCGTCCATGTGCATTGCATACCTTGTAAAAAGACTCGGTCGAGAAAGTGTCCGTCAATGCTATGAGAGGGCCTTTGGGGTATACCTCTTCCCATAGATCCAGGGCTGTCCCGTTGGCATGCTCATAACCTCGAATCGCCGCAACCTAGAAACGAGTTGTGAGTATTTATCACTTCTTCGAATTCGGTCTAAGGAAGTTTTACACCCATAAACCATTCACTGCGCCAAAGCGATTCAGCATATTTCACATCGTCAAAAGCAAAGATACGCACTGAGCAATAGTCCCAATAGGAGCGATACCATGCTTATATGCTAGGTGAACCTGTGCAGAGTTGAATGAGTAAAATGCCCAGTTTTTTTTAAAAAATTAGAAGTGTGATTTACATTGCTCGTCCCCACAAGTTTTCCCTTGCCCGGGTTGTCGTTACTCGCGCGTATGAGAGTCGCGACAACCAAGTCCTGTATGTGATACGATCTTCGTCTTCGAGTTCCGAATTCTGAAAATTGGCAACCTGCACGGAGGAGAGCGACGCCTTTCTCGTACGCTTGTTCTATGTAAATGTTAGATCTGCAAATAAGAATCGTAGTGAGAAATGTATACCTTCCTGCCCTTCGTAACTCCAATCGCGATCCGAAGTGAGGAAGTAGAGTTCGCTGAGGCATGACATCAGCGGGACCTCCCATAAGATTGCTTCCACCCAAGGACCCGTCGCGGTGATCTCTATCCTACCCAAGCTTGCATCGTCGACTTTCGGATTGAAGTCGACTCGAACTTGCTCGGGTTTAAAACAAAATGTCGAGAGGTACGCAATGTACTCTTGCGTAAGAAATGGACATGTCTTCTGAAGCCACGATAACTCGTCTGGGGTAATGCATAATTCTGCAAAATCTGAATACTCGATTAGCTTGACGCGTATCCTGACGAGAAGGCGTGATGCATACATGGCAGGGTTGATACGAATCGGTCGAAACACTCTCTTGAAAAGTAAACGTCCTTGTCTCGATGAGTGAACCGGTAACTCGAATTTGCTTCCGGGAAGTGCTTCAACACCGCTTGTTGCATCGTAAACTTGACAGATCAATATCTCCGTTAGTGCCACACGACAAAATCAAACAACGAAATAAGATTGTACCTTATACAAGTCCGTATCCAGCAGGGATTTGGGGAGAGCGACATGGTCAACGTCTACGTTCGTGTCCATGGTGAAGGTTCAAGAGAAAGTGAAGTCTAAAATTGCCTGCGGGGGAATGATAAGTCATGACTCAAATGCCCCATATGCGCAACTTTGCTCGCCATGAGCGCGGAATGAGAATCAAGATTAGATGGCCCCGATTGACGCGCTGAACACCTCACAGTGATCGTCGTGGCGCAGGCAGATGTCATTGGTGACCGCGTGGCTGGAGATGAGGAATAAATACAATAAGATTACATGGATTCTACACTTGGATTGCGATTTTGGGATGAGAAGTCAAAAGTCAAAAGTCCACAGACGAAAGAAGGCTACAAAGCTTCGATTCGGGCTCTTACTTCTGCAGCATGGATTCTGAAGTTTTCAATCGTCCGTTGTCCGTCTAGACGAAGCCGCTCGAGTTCCCTGGTCATTTCATAGCGAATGTACTCTTCGACTGTCATACGACGTTCTGTTTCCGACAGTTCCGTAGTGTAAACCATAGGAGATTCTGCAAGAGGCGGAAGGAATGGAGCGGGAAGGTCGAAGGTTTCAGTAGAATTCGGAACCAGGTTAGGAGGCTCGGTTGTGATTTTTGGAGGTACAAGGTCAACGGGCTGTCGGATTGGAGTTCGAGGAGGATCTAACTGAGTAGGCTCTTCATCGACATCCATATCTCCCCGATCGCTAACATGATCTTGTACTTGCATATCAGAGGTCGTCTCAACACCTTGTATGGCTTGCTGTTGAGAATGAAGTGGCTCTTTGTCGACACGACCCACAGGTGGAATCTTGAAAGCAACACTGTCGACGAAAGACGACGGCGTAAGAGGAGGAGCTGGTGGTGAAATCTTTTGGACGGGCTGAGCGTTGTCTTTCAAATGTGAAATGTTCGATCGGTCCTCCATAGGACCTTTCTTTTGTGAAGAATGTGGTTTGGTACCCTTCGAGGTATCATTTGATTTGTGCCCTTTCGACGAATCAAGTGGTTGCTCATCAATTTGCATAACCACTTCTGATGACTCTGACTCGGGAGAGGGGAGGGTAGGCGCGCGTTCCTTGGTCGTATCGACAACGATTCGCTTTGACGAGCTGGGCTTTGAAGTGACTGTCGTCGGTTTCTTCGTAGTCCTCGTAGATTTTCTCAGAGTTGAAGTTCCGGAGTCTCCCAATTGTTCTCCAGGTTCATCATCTGTAACTACTGCTGTTTTGGACCGAGACCGCGTATGCGACTTTGTACTCGCTTGAGATGTCGAGCGTTCACTTGTCGCACGAGACTTGGATTTTGATCGCGCCCGTTTGGATTGTGGTTTAGGTTTGCGAGTGTCCTCATCCTCATCCATCGGGACAACGATATCCTCGTATTCGTTTCCACCTTTCTCATCTACATCTGGTGCCGGCTTCCGTGACGTTGACTTCGCCGCAGAGCGACCTCTACGGCTGTCATCTACATCTATTTCGTCGGAAGTATTCTTCGGGACCTCCGCCTTTGTCCCCTTCTTCGCAGGTGTCTTGGTCTCTGTACGTTTCACGGGTGGCTTCGTCGACCGAGCTCGTGGTGGAGGTTCATTATCTGACTCCTCTTTCTCGACCTCTTCTACCACTGGTGGTTTTGTCGATTTCTTTCCTTTGGTCGGCTTCTTTGTCACTGGTTTCTCCTGGTCGCTAGATTCGCCTGCTCGGGCCTTGGGTTTGGCTGGTGCACGAGGTTTGGTCTGTGATGAAGATGCAACTGATGTCCCCCGAGAGCTGCTCGCGAGATCTTCCTTGACAGTCTTTGAGGATACAGTGCTTTCCGGTGTCGGAGCTTTACTAGAGGCAGCAGCTCTTGATTTTCTCGTTCCATTGGCGGCTTTCGAGGTCGAAGGTTTCGAAATGTCAGCCGAAAAGAAGGGACAGCTCTTGCCCGAGCGTTCTTCCCTCTTCTTATGCTCCGCTCTTATATAAATATCAGAGATAGCCATGGAGTGTTGTAGGACGGTAGACGTACATCGGGTCATCCTCCGGATCCCAACCGGACAGTGATAGGTCGCAGTAGAAACAAGTAGCAGTGTCGTCTTGAACGCCGGATTCTTGAGGTGTGTATACGAAGCCAGCCTTTGCTAGCTTAGGTGCGAGTCTATCAGCAAGGAATAGTTATAGAAACCGAATGAAAGATACCTTCTTAGAAGTCGCTCCGTGCAACTTGTTGGCGTCGTGTGGCCACCATTTGCGCTTTCCTCCGAATGAGTCCAATCTAGCCTTCTCCAACGCCTTGTTTGAAGGTAACCGTGACGCATCCTCAAATACGAAACTATACGGAAGGTTATGACAAAAACTATAATGGTGAAACTAGATATGCTCACTTTCCCTTGGAATCCAAGTCATGTTCGAGCGAACACCTCGCGAGCGCCCAAGGGCACTTCGGGCACTTTTCGACGTGTATATCGAACGGATTATCATCCGCCTCCCATCCTCCAAGCTCCTTCTCGCACATGAAACAAATCACATTGTCCGGATCGTCCGCGCTCGGATTGAAGTAGAAACCAGCGTCGGCGAGGGTGTTCGGGTTCGCCGCGAAGCTGGTTGGATGCGGCCACCCTAAGGAATTGGATTTGGTGGATTTCGATGATTTCGCCTTGTTGAATGACTTGAGGCGGCTGCTCAACGACTCCATATTCGACGAAGACGTGCTGATGCAAACTGAAACTTGAAGCAGGCGGCGGCAGACAGCAACAACATCGCCGACCAATACGCGACGGGTAACGTCACGCTCGACTTCGTGACACAACGCGTTTCGACGCGACTTCACGCGTCCGTACTTTCTTTTGAGTGAAAAAGACGAAAGCAAGGGATACATAAAAGCGACGTGCAAATTACATCCATACCGAATGGTACTCTATGGTGCATGTACATTGCATGGAATAAAAAAGATTGTTCACCGAACATGAAAAGAACTATTTTCCTCAGGATGTTCCAAGAGCAGGGAAGTCATAAACATAAATATTATCAGAGAAACGTATTCGCATTCTATGATGAAGCATAGAGTTTGAGAACACCATCTGCTCCCGCGCTGGCCATGAAGGGCAGATGCGAGTGGAACTCGACGGCCAAAACACCCTCGCGTCCCTTTTCACGATGGTTCGTCGTCTCCTGTATACATGCTCGTGAACCAAGAAGATCCCAGAAGCGCAGCGAACAATCGTGCCCGCCAGACACCATGGAAAAGCCCGCTGCGTCAATCGACAAGGATGTGACGGCATCGAGATGCGCGAGCATCGAATGAGTGCATTGCCCTGAAATCAAATTTACTGAGCGATCGAGATCAATCCTTAGCGTGACTCCACATACCAGTTGCAATATCCCAGACACGAATGTGCTTGTCTTCATGACCAGTGACGAGCATCGGCATTGTTGGGTGTGAAGTTATCGCGTTCACTTGGGAATTCGACATGTCTTCTCCCCGTCAGGAAACGCTCCGAATATGAAAAATGCCGAAAATACTCACCTGGACCTTCTTCGCTACCAAGGGAAACAACTTCTTTGCCTGTGTCTACGACAAATATCTTGACTACACCGTTTTGATAACCTACAGCGACTTTCTTGATGTCGGGCTTGATAGCCTCCAAGACAGTCGCACCAGGGTTAGGACCATCTTGATGCTCTTCCTCAGAGTCAAGGCCGTAATAGCCCCATCTCAGCATTACGGGGCCCAATCCCGATTGCGCACTGACATCCCATACATACACGAGGCCCTCAGCACCACAACTCACAAGCAGCTTTTCGTCACCAAAGAGAGCCAGTCCCCAAACAGCAGCTGAATGCCCGATCAACTCCCCGTGACTACGAGAATTGTCGAAGGGAGCGTAGGTAGTATGTGAAGCTGGTGGAAGAACCCACACGCGGATCGAGGCATCGAGTGAAGCGGAGTAAATCAGTCTCTTCGAAGGGGAATGCGCCAACGCTGTAATTGGGGCAGTGTGCCCTCGAAGCGTGAGTTGAGGTTCGATGTCGGTTGTCGCCTTGGATCTGAAGCAAACAATATCAATAATCCTTCTTTATCCAAAATTGCAAATGAGTACGCACGAGGAGGCAGCTAGTCCTGCAACGTCCATGCGCCAAATTTTTACCGAGAAATCATCGCCACCCGATGCCAGACATAAGTCTTTTGGATGGAATGCTATTGCTCGGACCGCATCGAGATGACTATCATACTGGGTAAGAAATCGGATTTCGAAACATTTTCGTATACGCACTTTCGTAATGTCCGTCGAGGACGCCATAAATTATTATCTTCTTCACTTATCGCAGACGCAGTTTCTTCTTCCTCGATCTCCTGCTCCTCTTCTTTTGCTTCGTCTTCCTCCTCTTTCGGAACGCTGTCCCAGGCCAAAGCTCCCGAAAGAACGCCACCCTGTTGCGAAGCTTTCTCCAGCCGTACTCTTTCTAACTCCTCCTTCCACTCTCGTCCCGGGCGGAAGATAGCTGTTTGCAATTGAGGCTCAGAGGACTCGCCGGATCCTTCTTTCAAATCAGAAGGAGATTCGGACTGAAATTGCTGCTGTATCGTCTGTATGCTCAGAGGTGGCTGCTGTTGAGCGGAGGATGCGGACTGGGACTGAGATTGTTGCTGCTGTTGTGCCTGCAGAGTGGCAATTGCGGGATTGGGTTGTGACTGCTGACCAGGAGTCGGAAGAAGCGAGATCCCTTGGGAGGGGTTGGGTCTGGAGTCTCTCTCTAACAAAGGTACTTGAGAAGAAGACGGCGGCGCCGTTTGAGGGCCCGCCATCAATGGCATGCCGTTGAGGGGAGGAAAGTCTTTGCCGACTTCGGGTACAATTTTTCTAGGACGTCCGTTGTACGCCATCTGGTCGAAGGAGGGGACGTTAGGAAGAGTCAAGGGTAATGCGGGATTCGTGGAGAGGAGCGGTCGATTTGGGAGCGGATTCATGGCTTGCGGGGACGTTAGATACGAGATTTCTTGAAGACATCTAAATAGTGAACAAAAGTCAATGAGCGTACTTAAAAGAAATAGAGACAACGCACTGCTTCAAATAATCTTTACTGCGCGCTCTGCTTTTTGGGTCTCTCCCGAGTGCGGGTTTTCCAAGTGTCGCAGCCGTTGTGCTAGATGACGCAGGCCAATTCGCACCAGCCCATGTGTGCGGTCGATCTTTCTGACCATGAACGGCAGCACCATTTGGAAGGGCAGAGATAGAAGCTATAGAAAGCCGGTTCTCAGAAGGAAGGTGCACGTCTAGTTGGACCTTCAGCCTCGCGAACACGAAAAAAAATGTGATGACCACGCACCTTCGCTCCGGGGTGAGCTGCTGCTGCTTCCCTCCTTATTATCATCTTTCACCTGCCCTTGGACCAAGTTGGCTTTGGACGGGATAGGCATCTGCCCTACGGATTGGTTGAGTTGCTTGGACCTGAATTGACACGATCAAAGCCTGCCGCTGGAACGTTTTCGAAATTTCGTACCGCTCCATCCTTAAAGCAAATTCGAGCATTTTTATCCGACGGAGAAGGTCCATTCGTGTATTTTCGAACGACCGTCTTTCTCCTTCAAGAAGCGCGATGCGAGCCTTTGAGGAGAAATGAAAGGAAATACGCAATGTTAGATGAAGACGTCGACTCAAAAGTGACACGTACCCTCATCTCTGCTCGCTCTATTTCCCATTCGTTCCTTTCACGCTCATACCTTCTCCATTCTAGTTGCAAGTAGTGCAAAATATTAGAAAGATTGAGGTCCTGTCCATTGAGTGGAGGCGGAGGAGGTGCTTGGCCAGGTTGCTGGATCTGGTTCTGTCCTTGCTGCTGCTGCTGGTTTTGCTGCGCTGAGTGGCCTTGCTGCTGAGCTTGGCCCTGGTGGGCAGCTAAGTTGCCCAACATCGAATGGCGGACGTGTCGCGCGTCGTGTGCGGTGAACGAAAGACGAGAGCAATGTAAAGTTTGGAGGACGAAGAAGCTGCCGACATCACGACCAAACAACCCGTCACCGTGACACCCGCATGTCACAACCGTTTCAACACTTCGCAACTTTTGATAGCAATTTCAAGTTCGAAAATTCGTGAGTCGTTTTACAAAGGAGAACGCATCAGGTTCTCGCATCTGCTTTTCACGGAAGAGCTAGCTAGCTACAGATTTGCTCAGCGTTAGCAGTCTTCACAGCTTCCCCGTCAGATCACTTCCATCACGATTCACGCACTCCAAAAAAGGTGTCAAAGAATACCACATTCTTACCTTACAACCTTCTTATGATAAGTAACTCGGGTTCTAAGAGAAAAAACTTCCAGGGGAGATACTTGCGTCAAACGGCAGACCGGAGTGGACCCGGAAAACTCGTATCAAATCGAACTTCAGCGTGAAGAGAGAAAGCCTCAAAGAACTAATACATTTGATCGTGAAATGGCATTTCATGAACAGCGAGAGGAGGAAGTCCGATAGAGAACCCATTACTTCTTCCCAGACCTTGTGCAATTTAAGAATCGACTTCAAATAAATTGGAGCACTTTGGAAACACCTACTTCTTAATGCCTGCTCCGCCCATTGGACCTCCTTCGAAGCCAGAGTCTATCAACAACCATATTTTACGGACAATTTCAGACGCATACCTTTCGATGCTAAGGAGGAGATGCATCAGCATTATTTCTGATTCCCAGTACGGTCACGTACCCTTGTCCTTGGCAGCAGCTAATTCAGCCGCTTGTTGTTTCTGCTTAGCCTTGAACGCAAGCTGAATAATTTGCTTTAGTATGAGCTATTCGTGCGAGCAAACGCAAATGTCGCTCGCCGTCTCTTCGTCCTCTTCCTTCTTCTCCTTCTTCGGAGCCTACGAAGTGCGTAACAAAAGTAAGACATTGTGGATCTTATCATGATCAGACGAAGATCGCACCTTCAGAGGCTTAGCCTTTCCTCCTTGTCTACCCGACATTGTTCGGTCGGAGAGAGATGGTGAACACGATGGTGAGCGTTAATATCCAAGATGTCAGAGTGTTGCACTGCTCTGCTTGCGGACTCGATCACTTCCACGTGGATTCCGAGTCCTTCGGGATTGTCCGACGACCATCCGAAGACGAAGTTTTGCCGACTCTCGCTCAAGTCAACGAAATTCATGACTTTTTTACGTACAAGAGCAGGGAACGTTTTGTTGACTTGGACTCTCTTCACTCTTGCAACGACTGTCGCTCTCTCCGTGGTAACGATGGCTCATGAAAACCAACAACCCATGAATGTCGATCAACCATCACAGGCATGGCGAATACAGGTTTCCAACTATTGGGATGTGGGTGCAAAGATCAAACCATTCGAAATGCTATTGGACGAGTTCGTTTTGTCATTCCTTAGGTTCTGGGACCGTTTCCGATCCACGCTAGGGAGCAGTATTTCCTGTCTCCAGCTTTTCCGCTCGAAAGTAAGCACCTATACCACTGCATGCTGAGGAGTTTCTTTTAATTCAGATCAATCCAAGTAACTCCAAAATATACTCATGAAGAAGAGAGAACGTGGCCGTCGTCGTACTCCTCAAGCGGTTTAGTCGGGTGGTCAGAAGCCTTCGCAGATGATGACGGCAATTTAGCCGTGTCCTTCCCCGAAGTCGAGTTCGTTCTTCATTTGCTCGAATATCATGGTGCTTGATCGTACTGATAAATACACAATCGTGAATATCAGTTGGAATACTCTGCGCTCGACAGAGGGCTGGGCCGCACTCCAGTATCATTCAGTCCTGCGAACGAAACTTACAGTTTACCCCCCAGATTGGGATCCAGAAGGTATGGAAAATATCAAGTGAACCGATGATTGCTTATTATCTCTATTGATTATGAACTCGAATGTTTGAAGATGACCTTCCAATAGATGAGGTCTCAGATTCGGATAGCGATTCCGAAGAGGAGGAAGTCGAAAACACGCCTTTCAGAATTCTCGTTTCACTGCTGCGCGGCTCTCAGTTTACCTTACTTCCTCCTCGAGGAAGTCCCGTCTTGAACTCTTCCAAACCTTTTGTCCCGTCATGGCACAGCGGCAATATATATGACTTGAGTAAGGCCCCTCCAAATGCGGTTGACTTACCTAGTCCACCGTATAGATATCGTCCAACAACATACGATGTTTTTGTGAGCGGAGATTACGAGGTAATTACAGCCTACGACTCCGATCCTTGACCGCTGACCACTGGACCTTCTATAGATCAGACTATTCGGAGATCCCAAAGATTCAAACGATACTATTCCAACTCTCCAAATCTCTTTCAAAGCATGGCCCGAAGTTAAAGAGTCGAAGATTGTTAGAGAAATATCTCATGACATTGTTCCGGACTTCGTCGATGGCTTCGCGTTTGGAAATGCAATTTCTGTAGGCCTCCGCAGCGTCGACGGATGGTGGATTGTTCACAGTTTAGTCCCAGGAAACGACTTACCTCCCGTAAGACTCATTGCGTTTTATATGATGCCCAAATGACAGCTGTCTAATAGGAACTGGATATCTCCCTGAGGCACGAAATTATGGACAGTCACATTATCAAACTCGGACTTCTGGGTCCACAGCGCTTGGCCCCGACACAGACTCGCATGGTACCGTTGATCTTAAAACAAAACGCGCCTTGTCGTGCTGAAAGCATCACATTCACCCTCGATCTCGTCGAGTTGAAGCCCATGGAAGATTTCAAAGAGAGCTCGCGCCGCATGAGTTTGGAAGTGACGTTGAGACTCAGGCAGCTCAAACCTTGGTCCACCGACGATTACGATCTTATCCGCGCTACATTCCTTTTCAAAAAATCAAATCCGGCGTCATTTTTAGTCAAACCTCCACTTCGTTCTAACGAAAACGGAGGTACAGATAGCCCTTTATTAGCTCTTCGTAAGTGCAACCCGAGATCCTCAGTGTGTTTCCGTGCTTGAAATCGTATTTGTCGTCCGGACAGACGGCGCGGGCGTAGACATTTTCGCTTCCACTTTCTGGGCTGATGCGATACCCCGACAAAGCTCCCGTTGGATAGTTATACCACCCGGTAGAACGGAATGGGTATCGTGCCATTACAAAATTGCAGCGAGTTAACGAATTTAATTGTGTTATGATTTATAGGGATTAGATTGGCATGGTCCCAGCACCGCTGAAGCCTGGGCCTCCGTTTCAGCCTTACGAGATATCCTCACCCAACATGAAGTATTTCGCACATGGGCTTTTACTGAAGACTCTAAAGTCGTATTGATCGGACACTCAAATGGTGGACAAGGAGTGTGGTACATGGCCTCGCGCTATCCCGACAGAGTCTTGGCTGGTATGTTTCATTTTACTCGATGGATAAACAAAGCCAATCTTCACTGTCGATCTCTGTAGCCATCCCTGCCGCGGGATACATCAAATCACAAGCATATGTGCCTTTGACACAGTCTAGGTTTGTCGATAGAATTACTGAGGTACTTCAGCTTATTTCTGAAAAGGTCTGCGCATTATATGGACCCATCATTGAGAGCGGTGCTAGAGTCCTCCTCAACGCCGGACGACAACGACTTGTTCCTATCAAATTTAGTCGATGTTCCTGTCCTTGCAATTCACGGGTCAGCCTTCATCGAAGCTTTGCTCAAGGCTTTATTCACTCGTTCCTTTTTTAGTGGAGCAGATACCAACGTACCAACATGGCATTCCAGGCAATATATCGCTACATTGAAAGAGTGGGGAGCCACCGATGCTACGTCAGTGCCCACTTTCGCATTCGAATGTTCGGCAACATGGCTGATATTTCGCTATACGTTTTGTTGCCTCAAAGGCTTCATATTGATGAGGGAAAGCCTCATTTCTATCCAGAGGTCTTTAAGGGTGCTCACGTCTCCGAGTTCCTCGGAAACTTATCAGAAGAAAAAGCAACGTATCCTCCTTCGCCTTCGTTTACATTGACTGTAGTCAACCCGGCGCATTCCGGCTCCTTGCGAGGGTGGACCATAGACTCCCTCAAAGTCCCCGGCCGGTTCGTCACTGTTTGGTTGTGATATTTCCCACTTCATTCAACATCAATTGGGCAGAATTGCGAGGATACGCGTTTCCCTCGAAAATGGAGATGTATACGTGCGCACGGAGAACGTCAAGAGGTTTACAGTCGGGAGAGGGGCTTTCGGCTACACAACAGTGGCAAGCTTCGAGATTGACAAGTGGAACATTGACTCCCGTGAGTTCCCCGAGCCGGACGACAGGACGAAAGTCACATTCGTCTACAAACAATCATGTCTTGAGTGGCAGGTAAGTGCAATGTGCACGCATGTAGATGTCGTATGTCAACACGGAGACCCCCCAGATCGCAGGACCCTTGAATAAAAAGGATGAAGAGGAATCGGAAGAACACCGCTTGCAACCCAGATACAGAGGACTCTCCCTTGGCGGCCTTCATGGCAGGGCACAAGAAATACTGGACTCCCCGGACTCGCACATAATTGTGGTGCCAAAGTTCCCCAAACACGCACTTTCCGCCGCTCAGAGAATTGCCCATGTCCTAAACGTATATCACAAGCTGGATGCCGCTATTATTACTGAAGACGAAGCCATGTCGCTTTGGCTATGCGTCTCCATAGACTTGCCTCCTGGAAATATCATAAGCATCGGCCGAAGCGAATTCACTAAAGAGATTATAAATCATCACTTTACACCGTTTTACCTTCACGGAGCTGGTCTGAAGTACACTTACTATGGGCATAATAAATATAGTGGTCCTGGTACTGGTGAGTTTCCCCTCAGGATCTGCTTTTAGAGTTACGGCTCAAGAAATTTCAGGCTTCGTCCTCTTACATCCTCACCTCACCAATCCCGAGGCCAAATCGATCGTCGTATCGGGGACCGACTGGGAAGGGACAGAGCGAGCAATAAGATTGTTCCCTTACCGGACGGGAGTTCCAGTACCTGACTTTACGGTTATTGGCCCTGCCGCAGACAGTAGAGGTGCTGGAGGTGTTCTAGGAGCCGGGTAAGCTTAAGGGGGTGCTTGAATTTGAGAATACCACTGACGGGTTTTATAGTGTCTTCGACGATCTGTGGAAGCATAACCCTCCGATGACATACCTGACATGAATAAACCGCTGTATATGCGTTACAACTTATGCGTATGATACAAAACGCTGCCTGCAGCGCAATTTCTTCCGAGATATGAAAAGACGATATCAAACAACTGTTCCGCATTTCACCATCACGATTCCAGGATGCCCATATCCTTCCACTTCTCCCACAAATCACCTACTCCCACTGCCCCGTGCTGCAGATTTCCTTTCACATCTTTTACCTCCAATAGATCGAATTCTTTGCCGAAAGCGAGGAAATGGGCGAAGAGAGAATTGAAGTGAGGCTCCGATCGAAGATGTAAAATTTGAGGGTAATGAGCATGATAGATGTGTGCGAAGACGCGGAGTAGTTGGCGGTATATATGCTTCGCAGTAGCCGGGAAACTTTGTGAAAACTCTCGGCCTGAAAGTCGTCGTTACTCGAAGACCAGTGACGGAAACCAGAGTCTACTTGCCTGCTTTCGTGGGGAATACACCTTCATCGTCAAGCATGTTTTGCACCCATGTCATGACATAGTCGATGTAGGTTGGCGCAGGTAGTTTGACTTGCCTACGATTCTGATCAATCCAAGTATAATCGAGTCTACAAACGGCTGAAGTCAGATTTACGAAAGCGATTGGAAGACGAAACTTACGACGGCCCAGCAGACATTGCCGGACACGCCTGAGCAGTACAGCACTCGGCGACGATACCATAGAAGAGATTAAGATTGTTGTAGAAATCGAAGACTAGCGGGTCGTCTTCAGTATTATAAGTGAGCAATCGATTGCGACGGACGTACTGTTGACAGCCACCCATTCCATTACGTCCACATATTTAGGCAACATGACGATAGTCTTGAAATTTCCTTTCACTAAAGCCGCCTCAGCAAAGGGGCTACATAGATATAATGGCTTTGTGTTCGTCATCACGGGAGAGGGAGGTGTTTGAGCACTAGCAGGAGAGCCATCTTGAGGAAACGATGCGGACGTCGGCGTAGGAGACCGCTTGGGAGCTCGCGGAGCACGTCTGATTTTGTCACAATGTAAGACAAGTAAGACAAATACATTAGGTTTAGAAAAGATCGACGCACCCAAAAGTATTGAAGAACGACATCGACGGTGGTGGTCGTTGCAGAGAGTGTGCCTGCTGTTGGCTGTTCTCCGCGCGCGACACGCTCAGTCGGTTGCTTGACCACAGCGTCCATCTTCTTCCGATGCAGGCGTCGTCAAATTCTGGTCGCGGTGCTTTGCTCTCAGCAAATCTCCCCCAACTCCAGTCGCTCATTAAAAGGGATCCAGCAAGCTACAAGGAGGAGTTTCTGCAACAATGGAACCATTACCAGAGCATCCTGAACATTTTTCTTGTAAATCCTGACGATCAGTCGCAACATTTTCGGGATGTCGTGACATTCATAACTCAGGTGCGTTCTGGTCCTGTCTATCCTCGAATAAGATCTGAATTTCGCTAGATGGCGCCTTGCTATCCTAAAGAGACGGCCAAATTCCCCGCACAAATCTCCAACTTGCTCGTGGAGAAATTTAACGAGCTCAGTCCTGACGTACGAAAATGCCTCGTTTCGAACTTGATTATTCTTCGCAAAAAGAATGTGCTGGACTCCGTCGAGTAAGTATCATCTTAAGGGCCATTCTCTATCTTCTGACCCGGTTTTAGTCTGCTGCAGACGTTGTTTCCTCTCCTTCCCCGTATAACGTCGATTTCACTGAGGTCCTTCATCCGGAAGACAATTCTATCTGAAATCCGAGTCGCAAACCAGAAACGCACGGATCACCGTCTCAACCGTGCTGTTCAAACTATGCTATTTCGTATGGTCGAGCAAGGAGTCGAGACGAAGGACCAAATCGCTATGCAGGGCAAACGGACTGCGTCTGCGGATAGAGACCGGAGTCACGATGATGCGCTCTGGGCAATAGTCATGACCAGAGATCTTTGGAAGAGGGGCGTGTGGTGAGTTTATCTTGCTGAAGTGCGGAGACATATGTTCATCTTGTACCAGGAAGGACTCGAAGACAGTTTCCATTGTTTCATTGGGTTGCTTTCATTCTTCGGCAAAGGTGCAGAGTGCCGCCATTCACTTTTTCCTGGATTCCGAAGACGATGACGATAGCGACAATGAAGAGGAGGAAGAAGAGGTAAGCATCGTCATCGTTATGTCATGAAACTAATTACTGACTACCTCAAAGATTCCCAATATGAAAGCCTTGGAGCATCGGAGAACTATCAACAAAAAAACTCGTAGTGGAGATAAAAAGCTACGAAAGACAGCTAAGATGGTGAAAAAGGTGAGACACTATCGTCCGTGCTATTCAGTGTGTTTGACGTATAATTCTATCAGAAAAGGAAAGAGGCGTCGAAAGGCAAAGAAAATCAAAACTTTTCTGCGCTCCAACTCCTAAACGACCCTCAAACATTTGCGGAAAAATTGTTTGACAACCTGAGTCGTAACGACAAAGCATTCACCCTCGACCATAAGATCGTAATAATGCAACTCCTTTGCCGAGCTATGGGCATCCATACCCTCTGTGTTCTGGGTTACTACTCATATGTCATGAAATTCCTCACTTATCGACAGCTGCGAATAACGACAATCCTCGCTTCTCTGGCGCAATCCGTACACGATTTGACACCTCCCGATGTCCTCTCGCCTGTGGTTCACAAGCTTGCGCAAGAGTTCATCCATCCAGGCGTGGGCAGCGAAGTGATAGCTGCTGGACTAAACACGATCCGAGAAGTCTGCAAGCGTCAGCCATGGGCTATGGACGAAGACTTACTTGGTGATCTCGTCGAGTACCGGAAGAGCAAGGACAAAGGCGTCACTACAGCAGCGCGAAGCTTACTCCAATTATTCCGTCAAACTATCCCGACGATGCTCAAACGTCGTGAGCGGGTAAGCAATCTCCTTTACCAGTTTCCCGTAGAAAAAATCCTGATCGATTCGCAGGGCAAAGAGGCTAGTATGAACATTCAAAATGATAATCAGCCAGTGGCTTTCGGAGCTCAGAAGCTTGGTACGACCAAGATTGAAGGTTTAGATGTAAGTTTCTTCTCCGTTAATGTGCAAATGAACCTTGCTGAATTTCTTATTAGCTCCTTGAAGCGCATCTGAAAGAGACTGGAGAAGATGGCGGAGACGAAAGTGACGACTGGAATGGTTGGGAGGTTGATTCTGAATCTTCAGACTCATCGTCTGAGGAAGGATGGATCGACGTGCCGTCCGATTCGGAGGGGGATTTGGTCTTCAGCGATAGCGAGGACGAAGAAGGTGACAAGAAAGAAGTCAAAGAACCAGCACCCGAAGAAGCAGACGGTTATGGTATTGCAGCTGAAAAGGTGAGCTATACATGTTATGCTGGAATTTGAACTGGGGGGCTTATCTTGAGTTCAGATACTGACACCTGCGGATTTCGCCCTCATGAAAGACCTCCAGTCCCGCACGGAAGGTCAACAAAGCGGTACTGGCACAAAACGGAAGTTCACTGCGACAAACACCACTCAAGCCGGACAGTCGGAGAAGGCGATTGACGAGGGTGATATTCTCGGCCCTCGAAAGAAGGCGAAAGCTACGTATGAGGAGAGGATGGATTCCATCAAGCAAGGTCGCGAAGGTCGCGCCAAATTTGGATCGATGAAGGGCAAGAAAGCAAAAGAGTCCGCGAGCAGTTCAACGAATCGCGAGAAGGCCCGAAATAAACCTATTATGATGGTCATGGCCAGCGGCGCGGTTCGCAGTAAAAAGAAGGCTTCACTCAGGGAGAAGCAAAGAAGGCTTAAAAATCATAACGATAATCAGAAGAAGCGGAAATCCTGAGTGTTCATGCAATATATTACCGATAATTATGCACTCTTAGTACTATCCATAATCGTTAATGGAGGGTAATTCTATGCGCGATAGAGGTATAATGCGAATATCGAAATGTGTTAGGGTATAATCCAAGGTCTATCATGATGAAGTCGTCAATGTCGTAATGCGTGAGTTTGCTATAGCCTGAGCTTAGAGGACTGTCGTTTGTAAAGTTTTATGAGAAGCTTACTGAATTCCTTTGTCGCGCCAACCAGCTTCGCGGCGGCGCGTTTGTCTGGCGGGAAGTACTGAGATTTCCTTGAGCTCGCTCAGCACCGAGTGAGACTATGACACCCTGTAACAGTTGCTGTTCCTTTTGGTATCGTCCTGTTAATTGCTGCATTTGTTTCTTGACAGAGAATCAGAGGGAGGAACGCGGAGATAATGATTCAGGTACCTTCAAGCGTTCAATTTCTTCGTCCCTAATCTTGACTTGAGAATCCATCGAAATATCCAAATCACCGAGTATGCGCTGCAATTTGTTCTTGAGTCAAGCAAGCATTGAACAATGGAGAATCTCATCCGCTTACTGGTGAACCTGCATTGGAACGGACGTGTTCTGCTTTGAACTGTTTGTCCTGACTTTTGATGAACTAACCGAGTTCGTCAAACTCTGCAAGACGTGGCGGTACGTGGACTTACTTTTCTCGCTTTCGCTAGCTTTTCCTGAGACACATTCAACTGCTCCTGCAGTTGAATATTATCTTCGTGAAGCTTAAGGAGACGTTGTTTGACGTCTTCCGGAATATCCTTCGAATTGACAGACAATCGTAGGTTACTTACAAGGCAATGAGTAATCGAGTCGGTCCAAAAGTATGAATAACACACCTGAAATTCCTTTCTCTCTCTAGCATGCGTTCTCGCTGGCCAATGCCATCGCTTTGAAGTGTGACCTTTTCCATAAGCAAACCATTGATCTGCTCAAGCTGCATTTTGTTCTTATCCGACAGTTCTTTGACTTGCTGGCGTAACTTTTCAATGTCTGACTCGAGTTCCGCCTTGTCGCCCTTGACTGATTCTCTGAGGTTCGCCAATATGTCCAATTGGTCCTTGTTTACCAAGTTCACTATGATGACGATGGCAATTAGACGATGTAACCACTCGCGGCCTTCTACATGCGCACTTACAGTCAGACTTTGCAATAACTAGTTCGTTTGACTGAGACTTGAAGTTGACCTCCAATTCGGCGTGTTCCTTCCGCAACGTGTCGAGTTGATCTACAGTCTCGTTAAGGCGCTGACGAAGAGCGATCGCTGCTTCCGAGCTATTGCATTGTCAGAAGCAAATTTGTTGTCAGCGTTCGATGCACTGACCCATCGCCTAGAGCCTTCCCACTTCGAATATCTTCGAGGTTCTTTTGGAGGACGAGATTTTCACGATGAACGGATAAGTTCTCCTCTTCGTATCGAGCCTTCAGACGATTCGAATCATCTAGCAAGCTCTGTAAGACAAGAATATCGCTGTTGTTGTTTTGATTCGATTTGGCTGACGCGAGTTCGGCCTTGACTTGTCGAAGTTCGATCTTCAATTTCGTCATCGTACGACCGGACTCCGCATCGTCTAGTTCGGCTCCAAGACCGCGATCGGCGTCGTCTGGGCTGTGACCCGTCAGTTCTGCCTCGGTGAATTCCGTCGAGTCTCCAGGGGGATTATTCGTATTCGGGCTCGCAATGGACTTCTCCGATCTTAGAGTTGTAAGCTCAAGTTCCCTGATGCGTTCCTGGAAGAGGTCAATGGTCTCGCTGTCTTTTGCACGTTCCTCGTCCGCAATTCGCAAAAGCGTCCGAGTTTGATCAAGTTCGAACTTCAAAGTATCAATCTCTTTGCTTCGTGAGGAGTTACGAGTCTCCATCTCGCTGATCTGATGTTTGTACGACTCCAATAACGGTTTGTACGAGGACACTTTCTTCATTTCGCCTTCCAGAGCGGCGTTTTTGTCGACTAGGGAACTATTTTCCTCCTCTAATGCCTGTTGGGCAATGAGATCTGTCTTTAGAACAGGAAAAAAAAATAAGTACCTTTAATTTCTTCCGTAAATCAGCGCTTTCTTCGAGTTTCTTCTTGTATTTCTCCATGACGTTTTCGGTTTTTTGCAACTTGTCAGCAGCGTGCCGATACCTGGCTCTATAAGCAAAGATAGTAACCTAATGACAGGACACTTACTCATCCAATTGGTCCTTCAGACGAGCTGCTTCGTCTGCTTTCCCTTGTAGCTCTTCCACTTTGTGCTCGAGATCAGTCACGAGTCTGTCTTTCTTGTCCAGTTCGAGCTCAGTTGCATTTAAATTATCTTCACTCTTCTGACTGAGAAAGTGAAGGAAAATCAAGATCAGCGAATAATATGGTCGATATAAAGGCTTACAGATCTGCACGTAGTCTGTCGATTTCAGCTCTCATTAGACCGTCCGACCGGTCGTTTCGTTTGACATCCAAATCTCTCTGCATGTCTCGTAGTCGTGATAGAGCATCTTCTTTCTCGGCAACAGTATCATCATGCGTGGTTTGCAGTGTTCTGTGTTCTTCCAATAGATTCTTGTACACATTCTCAAGTGTCTCCTTTTCGACGAAAATGCGACTCCGTTCCGACTGCAAGGCGTAGTAATGGTCATCCCTGTTGGAATGGTCAATTAAGCTACAATTGCATTTTATGGAGCAAACGTACTCAGTCATACTTGAATTATACTCCGAGTTAGGTCGTGACCCACTGTTGGGCCTTAGCCTCGCTATGATCTAGAATGACCATTTGTCCACAGTTCATAAGCATTCGAAACGGCCAAAGCATTGCAACGTGACACACCTGCTCAATAGCCTTCATGAGGACATGTTGATCCTCTTCATTCATACGCTGGATTTTCTCGATAATCATCTTGTTCTTCTCGCTTTGGACGGCAATGACGAGTGCTAAGCGGCACATTGTCAGAGTTGCATTCGTATCGTGCTCCTTCGCCATAGCTTGTAGGTCTGGAACGTCTAACCCTGTCGTTGGCTGATGTAGAACATCCGCGAGATACTGCGCCATGAGACGATACAGGCGTTTGAGGGCGCTGAACCGTAGGACCCAGTTGTCATCGGGTAGAGAGCCAGATCGAGCTGGTTGAAAGTACTCTGGGTCGCTTTGCGATTGTCAGTTTACGAATTTCTTAGAACCAAGTTACTCACATTACTTTAAGAATGCTGAACAGCGCACTCCCGTCACTGAGGTCAGAGAGAGCATGGACAGGATGTTCGAGGTCGAAAGTCGCCAGAAGAGCGAGGAACGCATCCCGTTCACTGCTATGAGAGGACGACATCATGAAACGGCTTGAATTGCAAGCGATGCCCGACGCTCAAATTTTGTCGTCGTCGTCGTCGTGAAGATACAGTCGCGCCTTCTCAGTGCTGTATTGCTTCCAGCCTGTGGCCCAGCTGCTACGCGTCGCGCGACCCTCCGACAACGTGCAAGGCGCGTAAGCTCCATCCACATGAAATCATGACTTCAAATTGAATTCGGCGAAAGCCATATTTTTATGCAATCGCACACAAGCTCGAATAACCAGATACGATAGTTGATACAATACAGCGTGCACAATAGACAGTGAGAAAGCAGCAAACAAAGTCAAATGAGATATGAGATGACACCAAAAGAAAACGAAGAAAGAAGAATAAAGTATATCACAATTGATTACGGTGCTCTATGTTTGTAATACAGATCGAGTGACCTACAAGTGCGTATAAGTAGTAGTTCATCTCAGAGTCGCATTTGACTCACACTTTCAAGAAGGAGGGCGACCTCTGGGACCATCCGAACAAAGTCCCGTGCCCAGAATTCGTACTTCGGGTTTCGCAAAAGCTCGATGAACGTCATCAAAGCTCCCCAAGGATGCGGGCGGTGGACAATAAATCGTTCCAAGAGAACCTTCGTCATGATCTCTCTGAAGCGGTCGTCGTTGACCTCGGAGAAAAGATAAAGCAGAAGACTGCTGAACCAGTAGGTATGGGGGTTGGGGTAGCGTAAATGCATCACCATAGCGCTCAGAAGGTGGTGTTGGCCTTCAGGATCCAAGTTGGCTGCAAGGTAGGACAACGTTACTGCCCCTGGATCCGTGGAAACGAACAAAGGCGAGCCAGTGCGAGATTTCGCCTTCGCTTGGGCGACCGAAGACACGCCGATGTACATAACCACTGCATTCACAACCGAAATGTTGTACGACTCTTCTCCAGAGGGGTTTGATGACCGCAGCCGTTCCTTCAAGGGTGCGAGTGAGTTTGGAGCAATTCTATTGAAAAGATACTGGTCCAGGTACGTTCGCAAGTCGCCCGTTTTTAAGGTAGCCGTGAAGTCGGAGAATATGGATGGGATAGGAGACATATTCGGGATATCCTCAAGCTTCATGCCGGGAAGATGGGGATCGGGGAGAGTGGCAGAGGCAGGGAAGGCGGACATAATGATGTTTCGAAGCTGGATGCAGCGAGGCGGAACCACATCGCAAAGCGAGAAATAATACTCGCTAAGGAAATCGGGGAAGTCGTGAAGGAGGACAAGGAGGAGACGGAGGGTGCCGCGATACAAGTTTCGGGATGCCAATTGGAGCTTGGCATTCCGAAGGAAAGGTGCCATGAATTTGAAAAGCGCTAAAAGCAGTTTGTGGAACGCCTGCCATCCCTGCATTCATTGTCAGCCATGGATGGTGCAGATCTCAGTAATGACGTACATCTCTGTTAGATGATGAAAGAAGCTTGGGCATGAACAGCCGATGAGAGACCAGTGTCATCCAAGAAAATGCGAAACCTGGGAAGTACACAGGTTGAAGGGAGCTGAACGTATCACTAAAATGGTAGTGAGTTATCGACCTTATATTTCGGATCATTCAGTTGACTGACCTCAATGCGACCAGGAGAGGAAGATATGCGTCGCCTAGGTGCGATTCTATACCATGAAGGTCACTCAAAAGGCTAGAGAAAAAGCGGAAGAAGGGTTTTTGCTCAAAGGCTGGGCCTTGCTCTTCATGCCGGTTAGCGACGACCAACACGACAATGGACAAGATCTTCGTCATGTAATGGACCTTGGCATTCAAATTATTCGCCCCGCTCGCATCACCGTGGTATTTGATGATGAAGACGATGAGCTTCGACATCGCATCTAAAGCCAAGAATGCGTTGTCGAAGTCTCCCGAAGCGAGGCAATTTGAGTAATGGCCCACACTCGTCTCCGCACAGACTCGGAAGAAAAACGACGAAGTGTCTTCTGCCTTGAGGATATTTTGTTTCGTGAGATTGGTAATGTAAGGGACAAAAGACTTCTCTGGTGAGGATGACCGCTGGAAGACGGCAACCCATTGTTGGAAGCATTTGAACAGGAGAAGCTGGAGTTGTTCGTTGTCTGGTCTCGCCGAGGTTGTCGAGTCGGTTGCGGATGCCTGCACTGGGGGTCCAGTAGCCTGGCGTGTTACACCACGAAGGTCATCGAGGAATTGGGTAGCTCTGACAATGACATTCAGTTTATGATATTGATCGAAAAGAACAAGAAAAGTACATTTCGGTTGCCCTTGAGGTTTGCACAAGTTGCGCGAGGGTATCCAAAGTGAGAGTGAATTGTTGGCGAGTTGCGATGGGTGGATCGCAAGTTAAGCATTCCCTCATCAAACCCACCGCAAAGTCTTGGAGTACAGGACGTGGGCTCATCACAAGTAGTCTGGCGAGCTGCTGATCTTCTTCCGCGACACTTACAAGGCGGCATCGTAGAAGGGTGACTGTGACGGGAATATTGAATTTTCTCTGTACGAAAGGTGAGTAAGCTCCAAAGGAAAGAAGTTAAGGTACCAACATCATCTTCAGCATATATGAGCCATGTTATCGCCTCCTTCGCAACCTCATCGTAAGATTGACACAGTTGTTCCAGCAGAGTTGCGTAGAGCTCCCTTCCCAGTTGAGTAGACGTCTTGTACAAGTATTGTACAATCTTTTGGGAGATGAGGAGAGGCAACTTAAAGCGATCTCTGCCATCTCCTACGCCGCCTGCGGCAATTGTCAAAATTCGATGAACGATAGTTCTGATGTCGTGCGTCTGAGGAAGCACAGCCAAGGAAGCTATTGAAGTCTCTTGAAGGATCGTTTCCAATTTTGACATGCATAACTATTGTGCGTTATATTTAAGTTTGAAGTCGTGGAAGTATACGGAAACGCTTACGGAGAACTGGTCCTCGGCCGGGATAGCAGAAATAGGGCGTTCGTCGGGTGTTGGAGTGGAGGTGTACATCGCAGTGGGTGCCTGCTCTGAGCGTGTGAACGGCAGCGCAGACGCAGGGCGGCTTGTGAAGCGACGCTTGTCTAGACCTAATCATTGAGGTCAGAATCCAAAATATAAGACGAGCCGTCCTACTCACCAAACTCTTCGTAAACGCGAAGTTGAGCTTCCTGAGGTCCGTTTGCTTTCACACGTAGAGGATCTGGAAGACCTGAAGCGAAAGACGATTGAGGTGCTTGCGGGTCCCAGAACGGCTGACCAGGACGTTGCTGCGAAAGTCGTCAGAGAAACTCAGAGAAACTGCCAAAGAAACTCACTTCATGATGGCGTCGTCTGGCTTCAAGATGCGGAACGAAAGCCTCGTCGATCTCGCCAATCGCTCGATCCATAGCTGCTTTTTCTATCGCCTCACATGCAATGTCGAGATTTTCTTGTGCAAGTAAGAGAACAATTTGCTCGGCCACCACAGCCTGTTTTAATTGTTTAATCAGCTAGCACTGTGAGTGAGCGTCGTGAAACACTTACTTCTGAGAAACCATTCTCCGTGAGGTACGCTCGGATGTGACCTGGAAGCGTCGTTTTCAACGGTTCTTTGCACGTCACAAGTGCTAAGCTCCCAGCAAGCTTTTGACCAGCTAAATGGCCCGCTTTGCGAACACGATCCTCGCTGGATTCCGTGGCGAAGTCCTTCACAACAAGTTCACGTGTAGTGAGACTTGCAATAGTTACAGATCTCTCCACAACAGGAAGGATGATCTATATGAACAAACAATGAGTGAAGAATTGCATACAATTGTAAAGATGCCCCACCTCACGAACAGCCCTGTCAATGCCAAGTTGCACGGAACGCTTGAAGTTGGGGTCTCGCATGTATGCGGCCAGCTGAGAGTTGACGATGACTGAGTTGGCCAAATTGGCCAATATGCCCTCAATGTGAGCGCCAACATTACGTTGCGAGTCTGGCGCTCCCGCGGCGTTCAGTGGGACTGCCTGACCTTCTCCAACTTGCGATTGATGGTCATAGCCGCCCATGGGCAACGAATCGATGTCTGGAACGTAGTCCGGTAGCCCGGGTCCGGCCATAGGATCTGCGGGAGGTCGACTTCGCAAGATATTCGCGACTTCGATATCGTCCATGTCCAAACCCAGGGCCTTGCATAAGACCTCAATCTCAAATTTCAAGTTCAATTTGAGTTCCGCGAAATGATAGAGCTCTGCAAGAAGGCTGATGATGCCCATAAGCCAGGGATTCGGGGGCTTGAATGCCTTTGATTTTGAGCATGCTTCGAGAATCTTGCATACGAATGGGATGGCGACGATGAGACGATCGCTTTCGGAACCCTCAATCAGAAAGTCCTTGAAAGACATGTTCTTGAATTTGATCGGCTTGTCTCTCGCGAGTGTGATTTGCCCCAACCAGGAGCCAAGATTCTTCAGGACCGACCGCTCAGAACTCGAAGCCTTCGTCTTCTCCGAGTTCAGAAGAGCCGCTGACTTGACGAACGTTTCGTGAAGGATCAACTTCATCAAAGCAGAGCTCTTCAGACCGTCCAGGAACCGGAGATAGAGTTGGTGATTATTCGGCTCGATGCTCACGCGCTGATCCACGAGATAATGCGCGAGCCACCTGGAGTACGCATCTACGAACCTTTCGTTCATCTCTTCCACTTTAGCGTCGAAGTTGCTTGGTGCCAGGTTGTTGATGATGAAAAGGATTTTATCAGAAACTTCTTCCGGAGGATCATCGAATTCGCCGTCGTCAACATCATCGGGGCGGACTGAACGGAAGACATGGTGGGGTTCGGCGAGGGAAAGAGAGGAAGGGAAGCCTTGCAGTTGCTCAGCAGATTGCTCTGAACCAGAGGCGAGGGCTCTTCGGACAGTCTCCGCAATATCCGGTCTTGCTTCAGCAAGATGAGGGATGTCCATCAAGGCTTGACAAACTAGCCTCCACTCGGGAAGACGCGCCTCGAACCGTGACAGTGCTTGCAGTCCGAATTTGAACAGATTCGAGTCAGGGGGACATTGGAGAGCGTCCAAAACGTAGCGAATAGCGATTCCAAGAGGGATATAATCCACTAGTTGATGTTGGATTAAGGATCCAAATAGGTAGCCGGTCATCGCCAGTTCTCGGGCAGGATAGAAGTTTTGGAAGAATTTGTATTCGTCGAAGAGGAAGTGGAGCATGCATGAGAAGATTTCGTGGTCGCGGGGGTTTGTGGATTCCTTAGTTTTTTGTAGGAGAGCGATGACGCCGTCAATCGTGATCTGTTCGTCGTACATCTGTTTATATATGCTGTCGACTTCGGCTTCAATATCGGCGGAATAGCTGACGACCGAGAAACCTGGATCTTGGTCTGAGCCAGGCGCGAGGTTCATCAACCGAGGGTGGATCTGGAGACAGACACTTCGGACTTCGATACAGTAGTCGACGTCCCGTTCGTCCATATCAGAGGAGCTGGAGGATACATTATTAGCAAACAAGAACACTGAATAAAAGAAGTGGAAACGAACTTGTTGCGTAGTACCCTCAAGAATATAGCAATCGTCTGAGGGCTTAGGGCCATTGTTCTGGTTTCGGCGGAAGGATCGGATGTGCGGGTTATTTTTTCATTTTGAGCTTTGAGCTCCAAGAACTCGATAACGGCGTGTAAGAACTCTGCGCCATGTTGGTTTATGTTGTCTGCGAGCCATTTGTCGAGGTTCAAGTATTCTCTGCGTGACGCCAACGCTGCGACGTCTAGTGCGAAAATGAACGGCCTGACTTCCAGTAATGGTTCAAGGATCTATGGAATAATGAGCAATCGCCGTGGAGAAACTTACTGAATGACTGACCTTGAGATCCTGGGCAACGTCCAGAATGCGTGTGATATTCATTGGATTCTTCTCGTAGAAGTCTCGCAACGCATTCGTGAGGTACGGCGGTTCAATTTGCCAGATACGCATGAACACCAATTGGTGGTTGGGGTGCCCATTCAAGAACATCTCTAGAAGCTGCTGCAAGTATTCCTCTTGTATCGCGTTCCAAGGCCGCTAAATTTGATATTAGCCAGGAATAGAGCAATCAGCGTGTCGAAAATGCTTACGGGAACTTGCAGCAGTCCCATGTGAACGATCTCTGCACTTATGCGCTTCGCCTTGTCCAGGATGTCCCGCACACAGTTTCGCACCTCAATGATCTCGGACCCACCAAGACGGACGAGCACTTCAAAAAGATCCAGCGAATTCCACGTATGGCCTTGGACATTGATTGCCAAGGCCTTGATTGTGGGACTAGCAGACGAGACATCGTCTACCATGACCACCCTCCTTCCAGGCAGATTGACGAAATTGAAGGTGTCACTCGGTAAGGACAACAATGCATCGAGGAGCTTGAGTTGGTACAAGGAATTCTTCCACGTTGACCAGAATCCGGAAATCGAAGGCTTGTTCGTGTTATGGGAAGAGTTCCCAAGAATCGCGATTAACAACTTCAACGTCGCCATATCCACACCTTGACGTTCCGGTCGGTCGAAGGATTCGATCACTTTGCTCCAATCTAAGTTAGGCGCCTAAAAAGTATGTTTGAATATTCCTGTGAGATTAGATAGGTCCTTGACTTACAAATGCACCCATCATCTGGACTAATAAACCGACGTCACCCATCGGTGTACCTTCGGCTGCCAGACGGCCCAATGTGGAAAACAACTCAACGTTCAACGCGTCAGTGGGAGCGTGATGCTCAGAGATGCCAAAGCGTCCCAGAATGCCTCGCAAAACGTTTGCATTGCTCGTCAAGTCCGGGCCGAGCTGTACCATGAGTTGAACCAAGGTCGTACCGGAGGGAAGGCTAGTTCGTAGCTATAAGCGACCTCTTATAGTGAAATTCAATCGCCGAGTCCAACATACCTGATGTGCGACAATATTTGTTGAAACACAGGTGCTATCGTTTCCACTCCGAATTTGGCTTGAGTGGCCGAAAGGAGAGCCTGCCTCTGCGTATTATCTAGAAGCGGCGATTCTCGTGGAGGTTCGGTCTCGCAGAGTAGGTTCTGAAGGAGCTTCCCTGCCTGCTGTGGGGTGAGATCGGAATTTTCGAATGCGGATGGGGATTGTATGAGTGCGGTGAGCGCATTGTCGAAAACTTCCCAGATTATGTTCGCAGCCTGCGAAGCCAATTCTTTGCGGACGGTGCCGGCGCTGCTTGCGTTGCCCGCACCGTTGACGGGTTGGGTGCTCGAAACGCCTGTGGCAACGAAGGACGATGCGAGAACGAGCCGCTCGAGAGGTCGAAGGTTGACGCGTTCGACGAACCGCACGAGATCAAAATGGCGAAATAGCTCCCCTTCGCCCTTGTCGACGCCCTCACGAAACCTGTCGGCGAGGAAAGGATCTCGGGAAAGGCGCTGGATTTCTTGAACAAGTAAACGGAAGGTGAGCTGGATTTGGGGGTCGAAATGTGTTGGTGTCGGTGTTGTTGAGTTCGAGAGGCGAGCCTGAGCTTGGACGATCATTCGGCGGATGAAGTGAAGGTAGGTATTGAGGCCATGTTGCTCCGACAGCTGTAAAAGAGAAAGACATCAGTCACAAAGCATTTCAGCGGATAGAAAAGCATAAAAGTAGGCGGGGGGTTCGATGGCATGGCTGTCGGCTAGCGACGAAACTCGACAATTCGGACAAACGACGCACCGTACGTATTTGCAGCTGGTTTTGCTCGAAGTTTTCCTCCGTCAAAGTCGAAAGAAGGAACACGATTTGCGCCTTGACGATTGCATGGACGTTGGCGTTCGGCGGGGTGTCCATGGTTGTTGCTGGTGCCTGCTGGCTAGTCGACCTGGCACGGTCCCAAGTCGACCACCCCTCCTCCAACCGTCTCCTCTCACGTCCGCTGTCTCCTGAGCAATCCTGCCACTGATAACCCTCGACTCTCAAAGAAGACTGAGGGTTTGGTCGAAAAGCGAAAACGTCGGCGAATGCGAGCGAGTTGACGAAGAAGCGAGAAGGGAAGTGCGCTGCAGGTTCTACGAGGAGGCGCGTTGACCAACTGGCGCTGCTTAGTCAGCGATTCGAAGGAGGGTTCGGGCGCGTGCGACAAAGTTTACAAGCAGTTCCAACGTCAAGATGAAAAATTGGAGAACCCAAACAGAGATTATATTCCTAACAGCGGTACCATCACCATTTCACTAATGGACAAATCCAGATCCTAAAAGACAAAAGCAGGAGGGAAAAGAAACTAACTAAACACCTCAGAAGGACACGAAAAAGAAAACGAAAGCCAAAGCCAATCCAAATAACACAGTTGAGAAACGCGAGACCGACACTGATGCGGCCGCACCATTTGCTGCCTTCGAAATCGTCGAACCTGTGGACCCAACTACCCCTGCATAACCACAAACTCCAGCTCCTTGAATATCATCATTATTAATAAAAACCTGGAGTCAGGACGTTAGCATTGGATCGTGGTTTTCTATGCGCATAGAAAATTGCTCACAGCGGCTTCGCCTCCCTTCGAGTATTGCATCTGAATAGTCCCATTGCTCCCTACAGAGTACTGGTCGCAGGAGATAATCCTATAGTACGGTTCAGAATGAAGAAACTGAGGTCATAATGGGCGCACGAACTCGGTCAATATATCGGACTGCTTCCAGGGCGTGTACACGGGAACACTCAGATTTGCAGGCTGATTTCAAGTTAGCATGGATATATGGATAGAAATCCGTTCTTCGAGACTTACTGGGGAACCAATATTTGTTACGACCGAGACGATCTTCCCCTTCAGGATCGCTGTGGCATTGGGACTCGAAGTAAGAACCTGCATTGGTGTGGTCGCCCAATCCGTCGTATTGACCAAGAAATTACGGAACTGGAAGCGAAGTCGCGTCAGCGGATGCGTCTTGAGGAGATAGGATTTTGTAGCACCGTATTCAGTTTGGTCACCAATTGATATGTGGTGGTGTTCGCGTATCCCGAAGGCCACAGAGGTTCGCGATTGTACTAACAAGAAAATCTTAGTAGAAGAAAGACACGTAAAGCCTGCCGTGGATACTTACAGGATCACTGGCGCCATGAGCACCTTGCTCCTGACCATAATAAACAATTGGAATGCTAACCAAACGTCAATTTCAGCTCATCTTCACGAAAGGGAATTTCCTCACCCGTCGGACATGAAATTGAAGACCATCGCATTGCTAAAGACCATCTCGTCAGAAATTCCATTCTTTGAGGCGGGGGGTTACGTACTAGAGACTTTGCGGATCCACACTCATGTTGAGCCAACGAGGGACATCTTGATTCTCGATGAAATTACCGAGGACGGTTGGGTCCGTGAAGTATTGTTTGGACTGGGCAATCATGTCGGCAACTGCTGTCATGTTTTGCGGGCCAGGAATCGTTAAAGCCTCGGTGAGGGCGGTATACATTGGATAATTGAGGACGGAGTCCATGGATTGGTTTCCCTGCCAAGGGCCAACATCGCTATGGCACGATTTAGCAACCATTGTTAGGAGTGAAACTTGACTTACGCTGCACCCCCTTCGAAAACTTCGCCCATACAGAACACGCCCGCACTGCCGCAGAATGCGGGCCAGAACGGCATGTCAACGTGTCTAAAATAATGGATTGGTTCTAAGAACTAAAAGGTGTGAAATATGAGCGTACTTTGCGGCTAAAAGCAGGAGATAAACTTCCATTAGTTTGTGTAACGTCGAACAAGCCATTCGGTCTCACCATCAATTCGAAGACCGTCGATATTGAACTGTTGAACCAGGGATTGGATCCAGTTGCCATACGTCGAGATGACGGTAGGATCTTCGGTCTTGACATCAGGAAGAGTTACATTCAGGTCGCCCAGCCAGCATTGCTGTTCGCTCGTCAGATTGGAGTAGTCGACGGGACAATACGGGTGGTAAAGCGACTAAAAACAAATAAATTCAGAAAATCGTACGTTTTCGGCCGAAATTCGGCACCAATTACCTTGTCCTTGAACAAGAATGTCGAGAGATCGGGGTCGGTCGTCAATGCCATGACATTATTCACGACTACGTCAACCATAAGATACCTAAAAATTCAGCGTGAATACACATCAAAAAGGCGATGAAAAACAAGCGAGAGAGCTCACATTCCACGACGGTGGATTTCATCAGAAAGGGCCTTGAGGTCATCAGCTGTTCCAAACTTGTCGTTCAACTGAGTCGCATCAGCGATCCAGTAGCCATGGTAGGGGTCGCCGTAAGGAGTACGCGGTCCTTGGTAGTTCTGGGAAACAGGACTGATCCAAACTATTGTCGAAGAATAAAAATAACCGCGCCGTGAGTTGAGAGAGAGGAGCAGAGTGGGGATAGAAGAAAAACGCACTAGCAGTGAAACCCGCATTCTGAATGTAGTCCAAATTGTCCATGACAGTTTTCCAGGTTCCTCCGCACCAGGTTTGCTGCCCCGGATCACAGGCATCGAGGTCAGCGCCTTGGGGCAGAGCGTAGCGGTCGACAATGAGCCTAGAGAAATGGTCAGACGACCACTGTCGGATGGAGAAAAAAACAGGAGTTACTGGTAAATGGAGCGGCCCCGCCATTGGTCGGCGGTGGCAGCTCTCGAGAGCTGAGCTACCAAGAGCAGAGCAGAGCATATTGAAACGAGAAGAAAAGAGGGGACGCCGGTCATTGTGTTTAGACGGCGAGGGTATGGTATGCCGGAGGTACGGCAATTGTGAGCTTGTCAAAAAGAGTGTTGAAGAGGGGGGGATGGTCGTCCAACTCGTCCCCGACGGTGGCCTAGGTGAAACGGGATTCCAGCGTAGCAGAGATCGCGGAGGACGCTACGGGATGGTGATGGTCAGGAAGCAAGAGGCATGGTCTTGGGAAATGTTGGAAGGGGGAGAAAATACGCGAGAAAAACGCGAGAAATAATCGAAAGTGATCATGGGGACAACAGAGTTCGTTCGCGTAACCCAGAAGACGCCCGTTTCCGGTCGTGGACGATCGGCGCACGTGGAATTGTTTTACCTCCGAAAGGTGCCTTGGCGACCCGCATCGAGATCCGTGTCTGGGGAAGACGTGCGGGGTATAACAAATTTTGACGCCCTTCCTCCTTTTTCTCGGTCGACTCTGCAAGAGGAAATCCAGAGTTTTGCAGACACTTTGAGGAGAGGTATCGCTCATTTCGGCCATTGGGGGAAGGCGGGTCTTGAAATGCGGTGAGGGGAAGCATCGTTTCTGCGTTCCGACCGAGTTCTCATCTGCGAATCCAATCTTCTTTGACAGTTAGTCTGCTCGAGAATCATCTTCTTTCGGCACTTCACTTTACGCTCAGATGGCATGCGCCGCCTTCAAGAGATTTTACACACAAATGTTGCGGAGAATGCATGAACGGCGGATGAAACGAGTCGGGAAGGAGAGAATTTTTGCCAAGAACGAACATTGAGTCCGGTTGTTTGTCACCGCCCACTGAGCCAAACATCGATCGCGTTGGCACGTCCGCAGCGCGTGTCGCAGTGTTCTGCATCGTCTTGAATGTCGGAAGCACAGTCCTTCACAAATTTTGGGTGGTTCGTCTGTGTGTGGGTGCTGCTTTCAGCTTTCCAGGTGCGTGAATTGTCTTTCTCTTTGTCAATATAACTAACTCAACGTTATTCAAACAGGTGTGTTGACAACGAGGACACGCGTCATGACATTCGTCTAACCTCCCTGTCAGTATGGCTTCCACATCTCCGCACTCAATCAGATACAGGCCGTCATGACCTGCAAAGGAATGTCGAACGGTTCCATCGATGATTTCCTTGGTCTCCCAACGTGCATTCCTATGACCGACGCGGAGTTCTCCGCAGTGACCGCCTCCTTCACCTTAGGAGGTCTCCTGGGCAGCTTACTCGCGAATACACTCACCGACAAACGGGGAAGGAAAGGCGCAATAAATGTTAATGCCGGACTTGTCGCTGCCGGGTCTACGTTGATGGCCCTTTCGGGTTCGCAATTGCCGCTTCTCGTTGGAAGGTACTTCAAAAAGACCGATCTCTGTAATTTATTGACATCCGTCGGCATGAAGGGTCCTAATAGGTATTGGTGCTGGGATCGGAGTCTGCGTCGGTCCTGTCTACCTCGCTGAGATCGCCCCACCGAAAATAAAAGGAACTGTCGGTGTGCAATAATATCATCATCACGCTATCCCTGTATAACCCACTCTTGCTTAAGGCACCCTCTTCCAACTAAGTGTCGTTTTCGGTATCCTCTTCACTCAATCAATTGGATTATACCTTGCTACACCCCATCGCTGGAGACTCGTCCTCCTTTTCTCATCAGCATTCTCTGCATGCCAGATATTCTTGAGTTCAGCAGCTGCGGAGTCCCCCGCCTGGCTATCTGGCAATGGACGGAAGCCCGAAGCGGAGAGCGTCGAAAGACGACTTTTTGGAATCTCGACGGTATATGAGCCTATTGCAGTGGACCCAGAATCACCATTAGGTATGACACGATTTCAAGTGACCGAGTCGAAAATGACTGACTTGTCCGAAAGCCCGTGTTGAGCATCAAATCGATGACCCTCTTTTGTTTGAAGCACCAGGCTACGATGACCCTCCCGTATTCACAGCTCGAACAGAGTCCATGTCTGTTCTCCAACTGTTGCGGACGAGTGACATGCGAACACCCCTCCTGATAATGGCATACGCAATGATTGGACAACAATTTTCCGGTATGGTACTGTGTGAGCTACTAGTGAACGAATTCAACTGACGATTGCTACCATCCGCACCTAGGCATTAACGCAGGTATTCTATTTTTTCAATTATATCACTGCATCAAATACTGGATTCTCTAACTTCGCGTAGTCTTATACTACAGCAACAATATCCTTGGGCGCACACTCCCAGCTTTTGCATCTTACATCTCTCTTGTGATCACTATTGTGAACGTCATCATGACATTCCCCGCAGTCCTCTTGATCGAGGTCCGTACTGACGACTTCAATGACACTCATTAACACTCACAGACGTCTCTCGCAACAGAGAATGGGTCGAAAGGCTCTCCTGTTTATATCGATCGGAGGGGCATTTGTCTCTCTCCTTGCTGTAGGGTATGGGCTCGACTCCGGGATGAAGGTCCTTTCAAGCATCGCCATCATAACATTCGTTGCGTAAGTAACATGAATCTTCAAGTATGACCCTCGTTGTTTAATGAATATGCAGATCATTCGCGGTCGGCTTAGGCCCAATCCCATTCGTAATCATCTCGGACGTCGCACCATACTTCGTAAATAGTTCATGTTTTTCTTTGAATCCTTCAATTCTATTGTTGACTGTACCTGATAGGCCGTCTCTGCTCTTTCATCCGCTGCTCTTTCAATCAACTGTCCGTCATCCCAGTCCAACAAGTTAATCCTTTAAATTCTTACGTACTTTCACTTTCAGGGATCTCCAACTTTATCGTCGGGCTTGTCTTCCTCCCGCTCCGGAATTTCTTGGAAATGGGGAATCCGGACAACGAGGGACGTGTCTTTTATGTCTTTGCTGCTATCTTGGGAGGATTTTCTATCGCTCTTCACTATGTATATAAACCTTAGTCGTAAAGCTACGTTCGAAATAATTCAAGGAGTTGAATACTAGTAGTGCACAAATCGACGAAAGTCAAACGCGCAGCAGCAGCTTTGACCCCGCGACGAACTGGACAGCCACGACGCAGCCACGATCGGCCACACAACCTCTCCCCTGCCAGCGCTAACTGCAACCCGCTTTCACCAACGCCATGTCCTCCTCGACGCACGCCCCCGTTGACAAACCGACTATCAAAGATACTCCCCCTCACATCAAGGATTCTGATGCCGTCCCCGAGCCCGACACGACGAAGCCACCGTCGTCGAGCGATCTCGATGACAAGCTCGCGAAACTAGATCTGTCCACCGATTCGAAGGATACTCCAACAACAACCACAGAGGATGCACCCAAAGTTGACGAAGAAGTGAAACCTCCCTTGGATTCTGCTGCTGCTTCTGAAGGAGAGGAAAAGAAACTTGAGAAGGACGGAGTTGACGCCGCACAGCAGCAACAGCAGCAGAAGGGTCCTAAAAAGACTCCCACAAAACCGTACGTCAACCCCGATCGGTTCCTAACTGGCGGTTCACCCAGAGTGAGTCTGCCTTCTGGAAGATGTAAGTTATCCGCACGTTGCTGAAGTTTGATTGCAGGAGAAATTATCTCCAGAAGAGCTCGAGAAGAAGATAGCTCGTATACGAGAGAATAACGAGAAGATTAAGCAACGACAACTTGTGAGTGTGATTTAATTGGCTTCTTGATGGTGGCCCGTATTGCTCATGCCAAATGTAGACGATACAAGCAGATGAGGATGCCTTCAAAGCGACTCAGAGTGCCGAAATCAAGAAACAAGCTCAGAACAAGAAGATACAGGAAGGCATAAACCGAAATCGCGAACAGAACGCGCAACGGAAAATGGAAAGAATGAATAATCGAGAATGGGACAGCAATAAGAAACGCCCTGGGCCCGGGCAGAAAGACAAGGTGCCAGCTCAGGGACAGACGACGAGCCAAGGAAAGGATGCGGAAAGAGCACCTGCAACCAACACTACGTGACACTTACATAGCGCTATGGCTCATTCGATACCGTCAACCTCCTCACACACTTCGTAACCATGGGTTCTATGAAACCATGGATGCGCAACACGAATCTACTCCGAGTTGTACAACATATCACCTGTAAGTTTTTCATTTCGCTTTGGATGCACAACAGTTTATAGACGTTCATTTGGACTATAGAGTTACAGTGTTTGCAATACAGGATGCCTTTTATGTTCCATTTTCTTCTGTTGGCGACATGATTTGTTTCGAGTCGCTATTTCTTTGTAATTATATCCAAACTCTTTCTTCACGACGTCGTTCTTAGCAAGTCTTCTGATACGTCCCGGATCTCGCCCTTCCAGATCCCTCTCCGATATGACCGTCGTGCTTCCTGGCAGACCCGCGTGGGTTCGACGACGAGGCTAGGGCATGCATCGGTGAGTTTGTCTTCGCAATGTCCTCTGTGACTTCGATGATGTCCGTAACGAGGCGGTCCATGAGCTGAATACCAGGTTTAGTGACGCCCAATGCTTGTACCAAGAGTAAACCATCCATACCGCTTCTGTCATGTTCTCGCGCACGACGACGCGCAAGATCTCAATGCTTTCAAGGCCTGGCGCAAGCTCGTAGTTCGGCACGATCCTTGAAAGAACCGTGTCAGCGTTCAATGATAGGTTTACTACAAGCGACGTACCAGCCCTTTGCTCTCAAAAGGGTCTGAATCCATTTCTGCTGGAGATCAGGGTGTTCTTGCTTGAACTTGTCGGAGAACCTAAATGCAACGACAGGGAGCGAAGGCGCGTAATTCTAATTGCGAAGTGAGCCGAACTCTCGGAGTCATACACTGAAACTGACCTCGACGTCTTCCTCATCTATGCCGACTGCTTTCTTCGTGTTTTCGAGCAATCCAGGTTGATTCACGAGCTGATGCACTTCACTCAATACTGTGTAATATCCGCTCTTGTCGAGCGCCCTAGCGAGAAGACGGGCATTCTTCAAGTCGCTGAGAGCCACCGCACGGAAGCCCTCGAATCCCAGGTGAATGAAATTGAAGTACTGCGCGATAATCGGATGCGCGGGTCTCGAGAAGTTGAGCGAGAAACTATATTCAACACTGCGCAAGATGTTAGGTTTCTCTTCTTTGTCAAACATCGCTGCACTCACCTTCCCAAGTAGTGCAACTCGAAGATAAGGTCTTTCGGCAAGTGTGCTTTGTCTAAAAGGTAAGAAGGTGTATGTATCACTATGTGTCGCGAACGAAAAATATCATACTCGTTCACTGACCACGCCAGACGACCCATCCGACTCCGACGTACGAGAGGCCGAACTTATGACCACTGTTTTGGGCGTTCAACATGAAAGGCCCTCTATGATCTTATGGATGCTCACGATGTATTGATAGAAACAACACGAGGAAGGCGGAAGTCCCACTCGAGCTTTGGCTGCGATTCTCGTTAATACGGATCGAGAACACAACGGACTCCCGACTCACAGTAGCGAATGGGGCGATGAATGCACCAGAGGCGCCATCCACTGCATGAATCCGTTTGATCAGCACAACGACAAACGCGAAGCACAACATATTTACCATGGATCGGGACGGAGTGACCGGTCTTCTTCTCATATTCATCTAGAAGATCGGACATCTCTTTGACCGGCTCGTAATGCCCAGTGTAGGTACCTGTGCTAATAGTGAGTTTCTGTCCTCATGCAGTCGCTTAAAGCACTCACTTCCGAGGATCACGAAGATGCCAATCGTATTCTCGTCGACGAATTCCATCGCCTTCTTCGTGTCGAGTCGGTATTTGCTTTCGACCGATACAGGAACGAGGCGGCATTCGACCTCGAAATAGCGCGCAAACTTCTCGAGCGCCACCTGTGCGTTAGCTCCCATGACGATGTTCGGTCCAGGCTCGTGAATGCTTTTCCCTGCTGCCTTGCGTTTCTCTTGCCAGATGCGCTTCATGGCCAATCCTCCAAGCTGGATGGCCTCCGACGAACCCGTCGTCGCCGTGCCAATGGCTTGTTTGCTGGACGGCGCATGCCAAAGCTCAGCCAACATCGAAATGCCTAACAGATGTTCAGATCATACGCAAGCGAGGTAGAATCAATTAACATACAGCGGGTGTGCAGAATTTCTACAGAATCGTGAGTCGATGCTGTATAGAGGACTGGAGTAAACCTTACGAGTCATGGGGTATTCATCTTGATCAATCAAGTTCTTTGATATATTTTCTGCCATAAGCTTGTCTGCTTGAGGCGGCATCCAAGTGTGAACGAAGGACGCCAGGTTAAGGAGCGGGGAACCGTCGAGCGCAAGCTCATCGTGAATGATTTGGTAGGCGCTGTCCGCGTCTGTACCCTAAGTGCGCATATAGTCAGATATTACGAGAACTTGGGGAATGAGTGGCTCTGAAGCATCAAGCTGCGCACCTTGGACGGAATCTGATACTTGGGGATGGGGTCAGTGCCGTAACGCGCGCCGTAGGCATGCGTCGTCTTCGACTTGTCGTGACCGGTGAAATGGTGAGAGTGGGCCTTGTGGTCCTAGAAGCGGCTCTGTGAGTGATTGCCATCTTATTGCACTCTGGAAGAGCCTCTTACCCTCGCCTCTTGAAGAAGACGGTCTGCGTTGATGTGCTACGAAGAACTCGTGAAACGAATGCACTGCACGAGTACGGTTCTGACTGCATACCTTTGAGAGAGCCATGGTGGATGAAGAAAGAGAAGAGCTGGAGAGAGGAACTGCGCTCGGGCATCCTCTTTATATGCGCGCTGTGATGATGGATGGCCATGACGACATCAACTCATTTCCATCTATAAATAGCATTGCGCTGGACTGGCGCACAAAATTAGATCGCTCCAAATTTATCTCCATGCATTCAATTCGATGGATCGATGTCGTTCATTAAACTTCATTTCACGTCCTTCCACCAACGTTTGCATGGATATGCGTATGGTCAAGAGACTTCGCGCCAGCGCATATAGTCTCCAAATACTACAAATGAATTAGCTCCGTTCTGTAGAACCCATTGCCTTGAGGATGCGGCTTTCTCTGGTCGGTGTGCGAATATGAATCCATCGGACATGGGCAATGAAAGTCGAGCGGCCGACAAGACATCCTGGTAGATGGAATGAACAAGCAATAATTGTTCCATATGATAATTGTTCCGCATATAGACACGAAAGCATTAAATCGTACGAATCGTACAGTAAAGCACAGCTACATCTTTGATTAATGTGCACGTTTCGCTCATTGTCCCTCCGGCGAGATTTCCATATAAATTAGCACACGTACGGACAACGTACGGACTCCGGAAGATCAAGAATTTTCAAGAGTAAGCAGCTCTTCACTTCGAGCTTCCAAAGCTGCTTCGGCATCGGCGTCCAGAGAAGTGTTTGCAACCTCCCCTTCTAGGTAAGTCAACGGCTCGAAGTTTACAATAGCAGAATCCAGGTCGCGGTGTTTCCCCTGATATTGGAGAATTTCAGATATCTTCTCTGAAAGCGCCCTGTAGAGCTCGAAGTTAATTAGTCTCTGTCCACCTTCCATGAATTCTCTGTCGTGTTCTTGAAGAAAGGTCTTCATATCCTTGAGGTGCACAGCTGGACTCGATGGTTAGTGCAGTCATATCTTCTCCAAATACTGACTCACCAAGCCATGGCACGCAATGATGTTTAACGCTCGGTAGAAGCTCCTTGTATGCATGATGGTTATTGTTTGGATTCAAAATTGCTGACAGTTTCGTTTGAGTTTCCAGTACGATCGGTTCTCCCTCGAGACACTCCACCGTCTTTTTCAATCTGGAGATGGCAGGCGAATTAGTTGCTGCAAGAATAGCCGACATAGACGAGAAGTTGCGCAGCTTCCGACATTCCTAGACAGAGATTTTAATTAACGAGTTCATGGTGGATTTTGTCAGGAAAAGGATACTGACGAAAGCTGTATTGATGAAGAAACGAAGCGTGTCCGCCCGATCACTCGTTTGGTCAGGAAGAAGGATAGCTCGTTTCACCCAATTCACAATCTTGTTATTCAATATCCTGGCGTGAAAGATCGAGGTAGGGCTGTCCTGGTCCATCAGATACAAAACACAGTCCGTCGGTGTGATGCGCTTGTAAATGTTCCCTTCGAGGAGCATCATTGCGAACGCCAATTTGTCCGGTTCGATTTCTGATTGGCGAATGGATCTTGTGCCCAAACTCGCAATGGTCGATGATCGAAGTTGAGTTTGCTTTCGTTCTCGGACCTGTGATGATAACATTCAAACGTTTGTCAAGCTTTTGGTATCCTAATATCCAAGTTACTCACCAATGCTTCAATTGAGGCGCTCAGGTCCTTCGCTAACGCAACGAACGACGATGGGGACGTGACGCTTTCCAAGAATATACGCAGATCTTCCAGAACGGGTATGTCAATTGCATTTCCGTGCCGTTCGACTAGCATTTTCCTTAGAAAGCTGAAAATACTGTAGAAGCATGGTGAGTATACAATCATAAATAAGTCGAAACTGGGGCTCTTACTCGTGGCGTATTGCTACCCTCTCTTCGACAAGGACTGATGGATCGTTCTCTGCGCGAGTCTGACGAAGCAAGAGGAGTCGAATGACGTCCCTGAGAGGTTCAGGCTTTGGATTAAAAAGATAGTAACTTGTGAGAAAGATATCCTGGAACTCGTCGTGCTCGGCGTATCCTGTCCATGCATAAGAATCAAAACATGGGGATCAATCATTGTAACGTACCTTGCGAGTGCGCTAAAAGTTCCTCCACTAAACCAGCCAAGGTTGCTCGTAGCAAGCGACCTTCGAGATTACGTCGAACGACTACTTTGGTGTCAAGGCCATGGAAGTCCAATAGTGGGCTTGGTCCTATTGGTACAGAGGACGAAAACGATGGTGTACGGGTTCGGAGCATAGGAGAATTGACCGAGCTGGGGAGAGAAGAAGAAATTGAACTGCATGAATTCTCCCCCTCACTTTGGTCAAATCCCGAAACTTCGGCAGGTGCGCTCTGTAGTCGTCGATTATCCCACCCAGGAGCATTCAAGCCCAAGCGCGTGTCGAGGTCGGAAGGATCACCGAAATCAATTCTATCATAAAATGACAAAATATCCTCTTCTTGGTCCTTGACCTCTACCGTGGCGGAACGCGTCGGAGGAATGTGATGTAATGTAGGTGGTTCAGTGGGAGAAAGCAAAGGCGCTAAAATCGGCTGAGGGGACTTGGAGAGCTGGATTCCTGGTTCCACGACATTTAGAAATGTATCAACCAAAGACAACGTGCTTGAGATCATACCTGGCCGAACCATACCCCTCATACACATTTGCATCGTAACTCTGATCAATTTCATTCTAGGTCTGTTTCTGGGATCCAAACTCCAGCAAGATAGCATCATGTTCCACAGATCATCTGTCAACCCCCTTGTCTGAACAGCCTGCTCTACGGGTCGGGGAGGTAAACGCTTCGAGAGAAGGTCGGCAATAACTTCGGCATCTCGTCGTCGATGTGCATATGGTCGCTCCCCGGTCATAATTTCGAGGCACAACATTCCGAAACTCCACACATCCGTTTCTGGTGAAATTGGAGAGGATTCGTCGTTGTCTCCAGCGACGAGCTCGCGCGCATGCCATCGTACGGCACCCTCCGTGTGATGCGAGGTGATGGAACCGCGGTCAACCTTAGTCATTTACATTAGGACCGTGTCTATAGATATGTAACGACTACTCACATCCTCAAGGACCTTGGATAGCCCAAAGTCTGAAATACAAGCACGACCTCGATCATCGATCAAAATGTTTACCTGGCGCATTAAATAAGTAACGAAACCATGATCAAGGAAGCTTTAATCATACTGCTCGGAGGTCCCCATGCACGATGTTTCTTGTATGGAGATACTCCATGCCGGATTGCACATCCATAAGCAATCCCATCCTGTCAATAATTTGCTCGGTGCTGTTGATGTACGATAGTGCATCTCCATTCTCCATCCATGAACTGACCTGGGGACAAGCATTAGCCGCCAATAGAACCACCACAGCGAAGGAGCAGACGATACCGAATAAATGACATCCTTGAGTCGCACAATTCCATACAAGCGACAAATATTGGGATGTTGGAGTTCTCGCCAGAGTCCCACCTCCCGCTCAAATCGCTGCAACGAGGAGACCTTAAATCATTCGACGAAGAATGATAGCAATGAAGCCAACATACTTTTCGAGCGGTCGGAGTCCGATTTAGAGCACGATACAGCTTCAGCGCAACCTACCGGGGCATTTGCACTGTTTTTATTATGTGAAGGCGATAATCGTACCTTAAATTGCCCAAGCCACATGCCTGGCAGACATTTTGAGTTCGGTGTTGTTTTATTGGAAAAGATAGAAGAACAGTCTGACCAGTATAAACGTCGTTATCGCCACCAGATGCCACGGGTTGGTCTGATGTCTTTTCGACCTGCCCTGTCACTACCGATGAAACAGTCATTTTGTCAATATTGATACAATATACCGAGGAAGTATGTTCATACGATCATTTCCGGGAGGTAGAACCTTTGTCTGACGGTATATCTGTAGCATTCCTTGACGGAGGGTCTCACGTTCTTGAAGAGAATCAATCGGTTGTTGAAGTTCCTATCATAGACGCCGGATAAGATCATGAAATACATGTGGGTTGGCAGCATACCTCCTGGATAGTCTGAACGATATTTTGTACCCCTGGCCCTGGAGTGGCGACGATTTCCTTGAGACCTTCAACAGTTTCCAACACTCGCTGCAGAGACTCCCGTAGGTCAGCATTGTCCTTCTCTCTCAGAAGAGCCATGTTGTTGTTGCGGTGCAGCCCGGCGTGTGTCGCGATCTAATACGAGTGAGAACTGTATAATTGTCCAGCTAAGCAGAAGAACATACATTGAAACGATGTGCACACGTATCCACGTCTCTGTGCAGCGAGTCAATCTCTTCCTTAATTTCGGATTGGTGCATAAGACTCTTGACTGGACCCATTGTTGCCCACGTCTGCAACTTCTTGCTCGCCTTCTCGATTAACCTGCACAATCAATGAAAATGTCAGAAAGGAATAATAGGGTTGCGGATTCGGCGTACGCAGTCATCTCGTCGGCTGCTGCGGCGAAGTTTACTGCGTCCTCCAGACCAGTGTAACTTTCATTGATGGCCAAGAGTATTGATGTGCATTGCTTTCCTAATTCTTCTGCTTGATACTGGGCAGATGAAACAGAAATTTAGTACGAATGTTGCGCAAGGATAGAAGAAAATACTGAACTCGGTGGACTTTGAATCTGTTGATGGCTCGAGTAAGATCCAACGCTGGAGCGAACGTAGTTGCAGCGATGTTTCGTGGCGATGTGGAGCAAACGCACCTGCTGTGACCGCCGAATCCAAGCGCGGGTGTATATCGGCGCTGAGTATCTGGTCACTTGGTACGACGACGAAAGTTTGTGAAAAGCCTTTAAAATACGCTCTGAAAGGGGGTCGAGGCGCTGGAGGTTTGATTATACGTGGCCCGAAGAATACGGTGTTGTTCATCAAATGAGAGAGATGGGGTGAACTTTGTTCCTCTTGATTACTTGAAAAAGGTTGATCGATCGGTTGGATGCCACCGGATTGACCAATGTCAGAATTTGACTGAGAGTCATTATGTCGCATAGAGTCTGAAGTTGAATAATTCAACCGTCCCACTGTTGAGAGTTGCGGTCATAAGTATTTCCACTAGTACTCGAATAAATTTTCCCTTGCTTACCTTTGAAGTAATGGTCACGCGAGACGTCCGATTCGACAACCTTGATATCGATTGCTCCATCTTCAATCAGCTCAAGTGAACAAGATGCCTTAGAAGTATTCTCAGTTCCCAACACAAAAGTTACATGAACAATGAGTCTCACCGGCTCGAAATAGTTGAGGTCGTCTTGACTGATACAAATAGCATCGAACTTCTGTTCTGCCGACTACGAGTGTTGTCAGCGCCAGTGAAAGTAAGTTAACGGTGAATTTTGAGCGCACATTGAATGCGTGATACGCCAACACTTCGTACGCTGACAGGATTTCTCCCTGCGGGCCCTTGCTGTCACCACCTCGATTATCAAAGAAATTGTGTGTGGACTTACAGTGTCATCGATGCCTCCACCGTGTTTCGTCAGTCCTTGCGGGTGTCCAGATGAGGATGGTTGATTGGCAGTCGGTGGGACATTCTGACTTGAGCGACCCCCGATATTGTGCATTCGGGGCATCAATGACCCGATCGTTAGACGGACGGATTTGAGTCTGTTGTACCATGGCCGTTCGAAACATCTAATGGCGTCGATAAATATGCATTGATCGAACCCGTCCTCTGAAGGCTCTTCGTCGTCATCGAAAGGAATTTGACGTGTGGGTCCATGCCTCTTCGGAAAACTAACGTGCTCTGACCATCTACCCCACACCTTCCCCGAAGCTGTAGCAGTGGCGGCCTTGATGTCAAATGATGCACTTCTCTCTTGAGATTGACCATGGAAGATGATCGTAGCCCAATCCCCTGTCATCACACGTCCGGTGACGAGAATGATATCGTGTACGTCCGTGACTGGATACTGCTCTGACATCGCGATGTCGAAAAAAGCTTGGTGATGCAGCTCGAAGTGCTTTCGCAAGACATTTGGATAGGCGCTTTTCTCATTTTTCGCCCGGAATCTTGTGATGAGTGACGCGCCGCAATCGGATTCGCATGAAAAGTTGATGCATACGCCGAGAGAGACCCCTGATGATGGCTCGCTCCTTCCATAGGGTGAATGTAATTTCAAACAAATGACGAGGGAACATACGCTGATATCTCGAATTCCACTTTCTTGCTGGTCACACTTCTTGAGGCCATGACCCCCTTGTCTAGACTTGCTAATTTCTTGATCCTTCTAAACCTTTCTTCTACGGCGGGAATTCCATATTCAGAGGTGAACAAGCTTGCGAAGCGCGTGAAACGACCGTATAACAAGTAGCCAACGTCGCCTATCTGAACCTCGCCCTCGTCTTCGTCCGGTTCGGGCTCGTAGAGAGCGTGCCCGAGCTTCAAAAGGTTGAGCTGCTCCCAGTACAAGTCGTACGTCTCCTGTTCCTCAGAAGAAGAGGGCATGAGAGGCACACAGTTGAGTTGTAAGTTGTTACTTCCAGTGCTAGTCGAGTGTGGAGGTGGATTACGAAGGGAACGTTCCGAGCTCTGTCCAAACTATCACCGGACCTTTATAGGAAAAGGATTGTTCCACTGTCAGCGCCCAACGCTGAAATCTATAAAGTCGTCCTAGGCTCACACGAAGCCGTATAGCCTCAGATGCATGTCGTAAACATGAACGTTATGGACGTGCTCCCTACGATGCACTCCGATTTGGAGGTGATGCAATGCGATTTGACAAGGAGTTTTCGCAAATTTAAGACCTGTAAGAATTGATTTCGTTCATCATGTTTTTGCCATTGCTTGAATGAAGCAGGAATGTCATACCTTCATCATGATCGTTTGCCTCTGTATGGCATAAGGGACATAGGTCGGTTCGAGTTCCTGGACTTCTAAACCTTCAAGTTGTTCCTGCCGTGAAGTCACGGACCAGACAGAAGTGCAGATTCGACATGTTTGAGTCGAAATGTCTGCTTTGAAATGCGTGAGGGATGTAACAACGAAAAAAAGTCGCGCTGTCGTCGGGACCCGGAGGACCCGGCCCGGAGTTCACGCACCCAATGCACGAGACTACGACTCATTTACGCGATGCTCTGCCCGCCATCGTCTCTTTACACTCTATGCTGAGGAGACCAGCTTCTCTCCTTCGAACCATGACGACGTCGGCGACAGCAAATTTGAAGACAATCGACGGCGGAACACTTGAAGGCGGCGGGCAAATTCTGCGCAACACCGTCGCGCTCTCCGCGTTGTTCTCGAAGCCGGTTTGCATCGTCAACGTTCGCCAGAACCGCAAACCGCCAGGACTCAAACCACAGCATGCTGCAGGTGCGTAGAATACTTAATATATACTGAACCTGTGGTATAATGGCTCTATAGGTCTGAAGCTAGTCGAAACGATTTGCGATGCAACCACCGAAGGGATCGAGAAAGGCTCTCGCACCGTGAATTTTAGCCCTTCGTCCATCCATACTGGTAATTTCATCGCAGATCCTGGTACGGCGGGATCGACTACGCTTTTGCTTCAGGTCTCCCTTCCAGTCCTACTATTCCCTTCCCCGCCCGAAGATTCCAGTGACCCGCTCCCTTCCTCTTCGAAAATCATTCTTCGCGGCGGTACAAATGCTCTGAACGCCCCTCCGATTGACTATACTCAGCACATCTTTCTTCCGTTCTTATATAAACATTTTGGCTTCTCTCCAGATACCCTCAGCCTTCACGTAAAGAGACGGGGATACTTTCCCCGCGGCGGAGGTGAAATCCAAGTGACGGTCCCGGCTTTTACGAAGGGACAAACGATACCTCCTTTGAACCTAATAGATCGAGGTTCTATTGCAAGAATTCACGGATTTTCTTACGTTTCTGGCTCTCTGCTATCGCATCTAGCAGAGCAGATACGCTCCGCGGCACTCGACGCATTAAACCATATCGTTCCACCTGAGATCGAGGACAAGGAATCGTTTGTTCAAATATCTGCGAGAGTGGATAAAGGTGAAAAGGGCGGCTCACCTGGTTCTGGGATCATGCTATGGGCCGAAACAACAAATGGATGCATTATAGGAGGAAGTGCGTTAGGCTCTAAGAATGTGCTTGCCACTGACACTGGTACTGCCGCTGCGAATGAGCTTCTTCGCAATCTCAAACATGGAGGGTGTGTGGATGAATATCTTCAGGTCTGTCTACGCTTTCAATGTCAATCCTTGAAACCTGACTATCTGTCACTTAGGACCAAATCATAATTTTTATGGCATTGGCCAAAGGCAAATCATCCATCGCTATTGGGCCTGTAACGCTGCACACGAAGTAAGTGATCTTCCTCTTGTAACGTTTAGAGTCTGATATAATTTTATCTGAAGGACTGCAATCTGGGTTGCTGAACAAATGACGAGCGCAAGATTTGAACTCACCGAGCTCGATACCGATAGAGGGCTTTCATTGCTCACTTGCGAGGGCTCGGGACTTGAGGGTAGAATATGACCTTCATATCACACATAGCCTTTAGATAAGTACAGAAGTATGCCATTAAGAGTTCCGATTTTAGATACAAGTTGCAGGTGCACGAGCAATAGTCAGAGTGAAGAAAAACAGAAGACAATCTACCAGTCGTTCAGTGGCTCCAAGATAAGTGGGACATGTCTCCCAAACGCCTGTGCATGAAATGAGCGACAGTGGAAGTAAACAATACCATAGAACGCACCGTGGTTTAATGTAGTGTCTTACGGTTCCTGCAACCGCCAATAAAACAAAGATTGACGCTGCTGCGACGTAAGCCCAACCCAGAAAGGGATTCTTCCCTCCCATCCACGAGACTGTTGAAATCACGATGGATTTCGTACCCTTGTACGGCTTCACGGGGAAATCTGATGCATCAATAAATTAGAGAGAACACGATGACCGTCAGATGCCGACACTACTTACTCATGAACGCGGTGATCTGGTATGTGCCAGCAACGAGCTTATCCGCATCGTTTCTGCCCCAAAGCTTGGTGAATGTAGGCAGACCAGCAGTCCTCATCCAGTTCTGGAAGTGTTCATCTTCGTTTAAGTTCGGGACGTTCGAGTCGTTGTAGCCATTGGGGAATCGCAGAGCCCAGTTTGGAGGAGGGACGATAGCGCTTAGGTTAGAGTAACCTGGCTTGTCGGAATATTTCTTCGCCTCTCCGGGCCATGCGATGCCCTTCTCCGAGAGAACGTACGTGGAATTATCCGAAGTCAACGTCAGATTAGAGTATGTGTCTAAGAGCCATCAGCGCTTGTTACCGACAACCGATGACTGATATACGCACCATTAAAAAGCGAATTCGCGATCAGACCACAGGGCCAGACTGCCAATCCATCGATTTCGCCAAGGGGTTTGCAGTCGCCATCCTTGAGACTACTTGCGGAAACGTCCTTCCCTCGCAGCTGGTCGGTATTCAGGCTCTTGACGTACCGACGATGATTTTGGAAGAAGTTTGTCAGCTTGTAATACAACAGAACGGTGTGGTCTAAGTCGGCGGGTACTTCGAATTGCATGATACATTGTTGACGGAAGGATACGTCTGGCTCGGAGGTGTCGTTGACGAACGCCCACTGCGGTGTGCCGTGCGGTTTGTTAGAGTCTGATGAGCGCAAACGATAGTTGAAATTGGTCATATCCGTGAAGGAAAGTGAGGAATTCGAAGATGAAGCAGATAGAGAATCACAGTTGGTATAGTCCAAGGTGATCTCTGACACCTGCAAGCCGAATGTCCTCAGCACAGTTTCGAAGTGAAGTTCAGTATCACGCACCATGCTACTCCCCCATATGAGGAGGCCCCCTATGGGCGCGAAAATGATCCCAATGATAAAGAGAGTTGGAAGAACAGTCTTTGGCGTCAGGATGGGTTGCCAGGCCTTCAACCGCTGCTGCTTGAAGGCCGTATCTGAGGTTTCTCGTCAGTGCGTGGTCGGCTTCGACATCTCAGAGCACTCACTCGCTGGCCTCCGCCAACCCCCCTTTGCCTTCGGTTGCACAGACGCGGAGTCTGGGTCTCCATTGTCGTTGTCTTCCTGCGTTCTATTGCGCCTGAAGATAGCCATGATGGAGGAATGAACGAGAGAAGGTGTCGTCGAACAGGATGGGCTCGAGTGGCGACGACCGCAGTGATTCTGAGTGAAAGCCGTGCCCGCGCCCGATCCGGCCGGCCTCTCGGCTATTTTCTTACAACTTGAATCTTACTGGACGACACAGACACGAAATTGGCGAATGTTCTCCTCCGGAATGGATTTCAACAACCATCACTCGCACTTAGCTATTCAGATGTGTGTTAGTCCATCTAATTGCAGAAATGAATAATTACAATCTATGTACTATGAGTAATGCAACAGACATGCAAAAAATGTAAAGAAACGGTCAGAGATCACTGCTGGGCGCACTGTACACCTCTCGGCCCATCCTCATCTTCGTCCATAGCGTCGGAGTCGCCTCTAGCGTGCTCGCGTTGCTGTCGGGCGTCCAAATCGCTGAGTGTCGCCTCTTCGAGGTGCATATGCTTGTCGAACTTAGGTAAGGGTGTTCGAGGGGGGAGGGCGCGCTCTAGGTATTGGACTTTTTCTGGGTCGATGTGTTCGGGGAACTTCACGTGAAGTTTAATGAATAGGTCGCCGTGTTGGTGGTGTCTAAAGGAAGGCATGCCTTCGCCCGATATCACTTTGAGTGCGCCTGAAGACGAAACGTAAGTTGAACCATATTCAAAGCCAGAAAGGTATCACTTACCGTCTGAAATGACTTCTCCTGGAACAATGGTGACGGATAGAATCCGGTCATCAAGGTGTTTGATGGCGAATTGACCACCGCCCAACGCGGTCAAGAGGTCGATGTCGACCTCAGTGGCGAGATTGTTGTCCTGGCGTTTGAAGCGGTCATGTTGCTTCTCCTGCACGACGATGACAACATCACCGGGATTGGCTCCAGGCGCTTCGTCACTCTCGCCGGGGAAGGTTATTTGCTGGCCGTCCTTCATGCCCTTGTCGATATGTACCTCCAAAATCTTCTTCTCCTGAATCGTCTTCTTTCCGCTGCACTGCTTGCACTTGTCCTTGTTGTTGATGACCTCGCCGGTTCCATTACAGTCGTTGCATGGTTGCTGAAGTTGCTGAACCATGGGGCCAATTTGACGGAATGTGACTTTGACACCCTGACCCTTGCAGTTTGAGCATTCGCGAACAGCACCTTCCTTCCCGCCACGACCGTTGCATTTTTGGCAAATGCGACTGCGAGTGAGAGCGAGTTTTGTTGTCTTGCCTTTGTAAAGGTCTTCTAAGGATACAGCGACACGATGAACAAGGTCGCGCCCTTTGCGAGGGCCCGACGGTCTGCTGGAGCCTCCGCCGCCGCCGAAGAAGCCGCCACCACCGAAAAGATGAGAAAAGAGATCCTGTTCAAGGTATGAGTCGAAGAACCCCGGTCGGGAACAAGGGCAACTCACCTGGGCGTCACCCATGCCGCCACCACCAGTCAAACCCTCCATACCACGTTCATCGTAGATACTGCGTTTTTGTGGGTCGCTCAGAGTCTGATACCTATGAGTGACATGCCAATCAGTTCAATTGGCCAAGAAGAGATTCGACCACGACTAAATACTTACGCATCGGAGATCTCTTTGAATTTTTCGCCAGCCTCTGGGTCCTTGTTTCTGTCGGGGTGAAACTTGAAGGCCCTAAGAATTAGAAGCGAAAATTCGCCATGAGTCTCAGCTGCGATTCGTACGAAGAAACGCATACATCTTCTTGTAAGCAGACTTGAGCTGGTCATCAGAGGCTGTTGGCGAAGCGCCGAGCAGGTCGTAAAGTTTGCTAGATGCTTGTCAGTAAAGAGCCCTTGAACACACAAAATGGCGGCCATCGTACGTGTCGTGAACCATATTGAATGGATTGCAAGAAGGAAAGTACACGGAAGAGAAGACGAGAGTTGGTACAGAAGGAGTGACAAGAGCTGCAAAGTATGTGTAGTTGGCTATTGGGCGTAGAAACTACCAGAAGATTCGCCGCAAACAGAAAGGCGATGTATGACTAAGCAGCGCTAACATCCGGATACACGTCAAATCGGCGTTGCTTCGTCACAGGAATCCCCGCTCGCGCCTCCTCGAGGGTTTTGGGCTCTGTTATTACTGCGCTTCAGTACAGCAACAGAACGTACGGAAGCCGCATGTCGTACCTATTTGGCAGAACACAATATCTTCTTCTTCTTCTGCCTCGACCATAACTCGCCCTCTGCACCCGAAAGTAATTCGAAACTCGAGATTTCAGAAAGACGGAGAACTCACAATGGGTCGACTACCATGCTGTGACCCCACTACAGAATATTCATCAGATCTCCAGTGCACCGAGTACAATCGAAGACTTACCGCATGGTATCCGGCAGACAAGTCTCGCGCTGGACTGCACATCGCCACGTAGATTTGGTTATCCACAGCTCTGCATCGCATGGTATCAATAAAGATTCTTGAAAACGCAGAACATTACTCACCTCGCTCTTTGTAGCAGTTCCCAATGCATAGGGCCAGTTGTGAGGTTGAAGGCCCCAGGATAAATCATGACATGGGCACCTGGCGAACGTCTCAATTACGATGAACACCAATTACCGGGATACTTCACCTTTTCTTGCCGCAATCATGGCCATCTCTGGGAACCGAACGTCATAGCATATACCCAGTCCAATCCGAGCAAAATCTGTGCACTCTGTCTTAGAATTTGATCGATGTGTCTTTGTTTATGAATTTACCAGTGTCAAAAGAGTTCAACGACTTTCCTCCGGTCAAAGTTTTGCTCTCCTGTTGAATCGGGTCAGTACACCATATGAAGACTTGCTCAGGGATAGGCGCAGAACCTCAAACGTGATTTTTCCAGGGATATTAATGTCGAATAAATGCAGCTTTCTGTGCATCGCTACCAAGTCGCCTGTTGAATCTGTTAGCCCGGAAATGACAATGCATAGATTCATACTATCAACCTTCTGGAGTATACACCGTCATCGTGTTATACAGTTTGCTATCATCTTCCGTATCTCGCTCCGGAATTGTTCCTGATAATAGCGAAAATCAAAAGAGTTTCGGGCAGGGAGAGATGAATTAGCGTACCTCCAATCAACCACGTCGACGTTTCTTTTGCAGCTTTGGAAAGCATTCGTACACTCTGACTTTTACTTGAGCTGATGTCATAATGCTGCCCTGGAATGTAACCGATCTCCTCCGCGTAATCTGGGAAGAAGCTAACGCCATACGGCGAATTGAAGCATTCCTGTTACAAGACCAATTGTTGAGTAATAGAAATCAATTTGAGGAAGGCATCTGCCGACCGTACTGGCAAGACGATGAGATCTGGCTTGGGATACCGTCCTTCGTTTCCGCTGGCTGCTTTCATTATCATCTCGCGTGCATGTTCGATATTTTTCGCTTTGTCCGACCCGACCTGGCCAAGTTGGATGAGAGCAAGCTGGAACGACCGAAATTGGGGAGCAGAAGCCATGGATTGTAATGTCCTACGGTGGTCGGTATTCTTGTACGACTCGGCGTAGCTTTGCGATGGTGTGCTTATAAGTAGGTCACGGTTTGCACACACATCATCGATTGCAGCGAGGAGACGCACCTTGTTTCCCTCAAGCTCAGCCTTAAACTTCTACTTCCTCTACGCCGACCGACAGAAACTGTGACGATGCCCCTCGTCGTTATTTGCAACCCGGCATGTGGGGCAGGCGACGGGTACACTTTCGTCAGGGACCACGTTCTCCCTGTCCTCGACCATGCGGGGAAGACCGTCAACAACGTCTTCATCACCGAGAGAACAGGGCACGCTGGCGAAATCGTGGTCGAGCTTCTCAAAGCGAGCTCGCAATCCAAGCAAAGGACGACCGTGATTCTTAGCAGTGGTGACGGCACGTTGCACGAAATTGTCAATGCAGTTTATTCCTCAGTCGGCGGCGATCTCTCATCTGTACAACATCTCGCTATCGTGCTCGTTCCAAGCGGAACAGCGAATGCCCTCTTTTCTTCTCTCTTCGCCGGGGGCAAGGATGAAACATCAACTACAGATCCCACTACACAAAGGATGGCAGCAGTACAGCAGTTCATCGAAGAGGGACGAGTCGCCCCCCTCACTTTGGCAAAGAGCATTGTGCGGGATATGGCGGAGATAAAACAAGAGGCACTCTCCGTCGTAGTCACATCCACAGCGCTACATGCTTCCATACTACACGATTCGGAAGCCTTGAGGAGCACTGTCCCAGACATGAGTCGATTCAAAATGGCTGCTGCCCAAAATATAAAGAAATGGTATTATGGCACTGCGAAGCTCTTGCCACTCGAATCAGGAGAGGTCCTTCGCCATGACAGTGACCGCGGAGAATTTGTGCCCGAGACTGCAGAAGTGGAATTCAATGGACCTTTCACGTATTTCTTATCAACAGTGAATGTTGATCGGTTGGAACCTCAATTCTGCATTACGCCTCTCCAGAAGAGCTTCATTACTAGAGAGTCGATGTCAATGGATGTCATAATGCTGAGGCCAATGAGAGAGGAAGGCATCGAGGACAATGACAAGGGGCGCGAAACAGCTGCAGAATCAACCATTCAAGCCTTATCTGGTGCATACCGAGCCGGCGCTCATGTTGGTATGCGCTTTTCGAAGGAGTATAATGTAGACAAGTTTATCGCCGAATACTTTCGGTGCGGCGGTTGGCAATGGAACCCTGTGCGTATAATTGTTTCGTTCTGACAAAACATTTGTTAATGAACCGTTTGTCTTTAGGATAAGGCTGATGAATATGCTCACTTACTCTGCTGTGACGGCACTATTTTCCATATACCAAGTGAAGGCGCTGCGATATGCAAAGTCCTTGGTCGCAACGATAGGAAATTCCTCGTGTACACGTCTCACTAGTTCTTGACCTCCCGTTGGTAACATATACTACACACCTTGCCCAAAGAATAATTTGTACAAATGAAGCCGATATTTCAAAAGCCTGATATTTCGAGGTCGAATTGCTGTTTAGATTTCAAATTAGTTTCCGCTATTCTTTGCGAGCTTCTCAAATATCTTCGTCTTCGTCTCCTCGTGCACCTCTTCGACTGTTCTTGAACTGTCGATCTGGACAACTGTGAGCAAAGAGAGCTAAATTATCAAGAGTAAGCTCGTACCCGCAGCACTTTATCTAACTTCGCGTAATGCTCGATGACGGGTTTCGTTTGACTTTCGTAAGTCTCTGGAATACACGTCATAATTAATTGAATACGCAACGACAGTGAATCTCGTACCGAATCTCTTGACTATGCTGGCTTCGTTGTCGTCAGCTCGCCCACTGGTTTCCCCTCTTTTCAATAATCTCTTCTTCATGACTTCGAGGGTAGTTTCGAAGAAAATGACCATGGAAGATTGACACACCTATCGCGGCTATGAATTGGACTCCAGTAGCTCACAATAGTCATGCACGTACATCCTCTTCGAATTTCAACGCTTGATCCATCTTTCTGGGGAAACCATCAATAAGGAACGTGCCCTTGCCTTTCTCCCAAACTTCTCCGCTCTCGCTGGGTTGCAGGGCCTTCACCATCGCGTTCTCCAGGAGCTTGATCGTGATTTCCATCGGCACAATCTTTCCCTCCACAATGCAGGTTTTGATGATTTCACCGTACGTCGAGCCCTCCCGATCCTGCTCCTCGCGTAGGAGATCTCCAGCTATCGCGCAGATCGTCGTGGTTTAGTCAGTCGGGGGAGCATTGTGATGGGTCTTCGCACCAGAGAAGTGACGAAATCCACAGTCTTTGACCAGCTCTCCGCATTGTGTGCCTTTGCCTGCGCCTGGACCCCCGAGAACGAAAATTACGACGGTTTCTGGAGCCTTGAACGTTGGCATCTTTGGTTCGAGAGCGAGCAGTCGATGGGGGTTTCAGCTCGTTGAGATGGACGTCGCTTGCAGACCAGACACGCGATGCACGCGTCCTTCACTGCATCGGCCACTTCACGCACACGTGAACGAATCTAAGTCAAAAACATCCTCTACTCACATCCACCTGATTCCACCACCATGTCCACGTTAACTTTTTGGAAGCCTGGAACCGTCAGACCGGGAAGCAGCGTCGACAGGGCATCAGAAGCTGAAGGCAATGTCCTCACATCGAAACCTTCCTCGTCAGGCCTTGGTATACAATCACAACGAGAACGGCTGCCCATATACAAGCACAGTGAGGGCCAGTAAATCGTCCATGTTTCTGAATACTAATGCTTTCATGTTCTCTTCGTAGGAAGTGAACTATTATATTGCATTGAGCACTTCGGTGTCGTGATCGTCCATGCTCAAACAGGTGCCGGGAAAACCACTCGTAAGAACGGCGCATCCACAGTAAAATTGAACCAGCTCACCCATAGCAAGAGATTCCACAGTACCTTCATGAAAGTGGTTGGGCATCTGGAGGAAACGTCATTGCGTGCACTCAGCCGCGTCGAGTCGCAGCGACTTCCGTAGCCCAACGAGTAGCTACAGAAGTCGGGACGTTACTTGGTGACGAAGTGAGGGCCATTGCCTGGTGCTACAAAACCTTGTAAAATTTGGATGTCTAATTTCTCATCTAGGTTGGCTACACAATTCGGTTTGAGGATGTCAGTGACAAGGAAAGGACGCGTATACATTACATGACCGATGGCATATTGTTTCGCGAGGCGCAGATCGACCCACTTCTGAGTCGTTACAGCGTTATCATGGTGAATATTCTTCTCCCTCGTGCAGTTCTTCAATGCTAACCAATTTTCAGATTGATGAGGCTCACGAAAGGGGCATATATACAGACTTACTTTTGGGTGTACTAAAGAAGTTCGAACTCCTCAAATAAAGCTCATTCTTCCACATGACTGACATCATTTATCTTTCTTTAAGAATTAGGCGGAAACGCCCGTCTCTCCGGGTCATCGTATCTTCTGCGACTCTCGACGCGTCGCGATTTTTGGACTATTTCAATGCTGGGAACAAGGAAGGCGAGGCGACTATAGTCAGTTTAGAAGGTCGAATGTTTCCCGTCGAAGTGGCTTATGCCCAAGAACCTGTTCATGACTACGTCAAAAAAGCTGCTGAGACAGCTTGGGCTATAAATTTACAAGTTAGTGGCGGAACGCTTACAGTTTACGACATCTTACACTTTCTCCTATAGTCGGATAAAAAGGGCGACATACTGATTTTCCTGACGGGGCGAGAGGATATCGAGAGATGTTTGGACTTCCTCTCTGATTTGATGCCGACGTATGTTGTTAACAAATCTCTTCTACTGCGGGAAACAGGTGCTTACTTTGTCGTCAAGATTACCACAACGCGCAAAGAAGTTAGAGCCAGTACCTTTACATTCAGGTCTGACCGCAGCAGAACAAATGGCTGCTTTCGAACCCGCTGAGCCTGGTTCACGAAAAATCATCATTTCGACGAATATTGCCGAGGTATGCTCGCAATTTCAAGTCGCCTTTCTCTCTTGATTTCTTTCACATATAGGCTAGCGTAACGATAGAAGGTGTATCTTTTGTCATAGATTGTGGTTTCGTGAAGGTAAGGAAGCTTTTATAAGTCATATGTATATGCATTGATGCTACGTCCTTAGATCCGTGCATATAATGCTTCTACGAATCTCGCGACATTGGCTACTGTCAATATCTCACTGGCTTCGGCCACTCAACGAGCTGGGCGAGCTGGAAGAACGCAAGCGGGAATTTGCTACAGACTCTATCCTGAATCCGCACTTAAAAGTCTCTTGCCAAATACACCTCCTGAAATCACAAGAACAGATCTCATGACACCGATTTTGCAATTGAAGTCTCTGGGCATAGACGACCTCATGAAATTCGAATGGGTGACGGGTCCTCCGGCCGAGAATGTCCTTCGCGCTCTGGAAAGCCTCTACACTGCAGGGATGATCGGCGAAGATGGTCGCTTGACGCCTACCGGCGAAAAGGTGTCGGAATGTCCTGTCGAGGTCAACATCGCCCGCATGGTGAGGTCAATTGCAACTGTTTTATGCGGATTCCAAATTCAATGTCTCCTAGCTATTTGCGTCTAAAGACATGAAATGCGGCGAAGAGATTGTAACGATCGCGGCAATGACAACAATACAGGTAAGGGCCCCTCTCACCGAGTGCCAAAGTACCATAATGACGCTGCTTAGGATATCTTCATTATTCCTGATGGAAGTGCTGGTGCTCTTGCAGAGCTCGAGCGGCGCAAATTTACAGCGGAAGAAGGGGTATCGTATTCCTCGTTATTACAGAAAAAAGTCGCCAGTTATTCAATCGCCAACTCTTTTGCAGGATCACCTAACTCTTTTGAATGCTTACAATGCATTTATCAAGCATGGTAAATCATCTGGGTGGTGCAAATCACACGCTCTTTCCTTCAAGGCAATGTCGCGGGCAGTATCCATTCGAACTCAACTCAAGAAATACATGCAACGTTTCAACTTACCTCTTGAGAGCTGCGAGGGCGACGCCAAGAGGCTGCGGAAGTGCCTGGTCAGTGGATACTGGCGAAACGGCGCTCGCTGGGTTGCGGACGGAACGTACCGCTCGGTAAAGGACGATACAGTATGTTGCATCGCGCTGTGTAGATGACGGACCTTGCTCACTCCATCAGGTCCTACACGTCCATCCAAATTCCGTTTTATTCACTAGGAAAGTGCGGTCGGGCTGGGTGATTTTCCATGAGATGGAGGAAACGAAGAAGACACAGTCAGTCTATTGCCGGAAATATTTTCCGAAGGACGTTTTGCTGACTGCTCTTTAGGATTAGGATTCTAACGGAAATTGATTCAGATTGGTGAGGACTCGTTTGTTCTGGGCACGATTGACCTTAACTATTTACTGACGGTTTCCAGGCTCCTTGAATATGGGCACAAGTATGTGAAAGATAGATGATACGCCCGAGAGAAGTTTTTGTATTTCTCTGTGATATTGTGCACGCGTGATAAGCCTGAGCGGGTCATTGTAAACAAGCTATCAATGGATGATGGGAAGCAAAATCTTCGTGTGATGCGAAAATATAAGCCCCTCGACTTCGCTTCGGAAGCAAGAGAACTGAAGATGTTCTTGCAAGGAAGTGCGTAGTGAAAGCGAGCACCGCCATCACTTGTAGCAGTGCACCACCGCATCCCAATACCGCTCGACGAGAATTTCTGCCGGGTACCTTTATGGTGCATCAAAGATGAGGGGCATAGACCGATAGACAGCATGTGCGTTGCCCAGGACGGCCATAGAACGCTGTCCTTTCCACACTGTTCCTCCTCCCTCTTGGACTCCCGCCCCTCCGACGAGGCCCACGATGAGTCTCGCGACGCTCGCCAACATCGGGGGCATCCCAGGGATGGACCTGGCGATCAGTGTTGTTACTGACCGGTCATTTGCCAAATGACCTTACCGGGTCATTTCGGTTAAATCGGTCAGTCATTTGCCTGATGTGGTTTTGCATGGGTTAGAGGGTCAGTAAACTGACCGTCGGCAAGCTCCGGAAGCACGGAAATGCCGCTCCGAGCCGATAAAGCCCTAGCCGGCCGAAGCCCGAACCCGGCCCAATGGTTTGCGAACACTTCCTGAGGTCCTTTCGGCTACAAAAATGGTGGAAATATGACCAGCAAGGGTTGAAGTTCGGCTATGACATATCCTTCCTGATATCCCATACCGTTCGGCAAGAACGTGGTGTGTTCTAGTGGTACAAGAGGCAAGTCTACATGTGTCAAACATGCCTTCGAACTTCTCCCAACAGTTTATTTCCCTCAGGCATATTTTTTTCGACGCTTGATTGGAAATGACCACCACTGACCCTCTGACCCTAGGTAAAGGTCAGTAATTATAATTTGAGGATCGAAGGTTATAACCAAAAAGGTTATAACCCGGGTCAGTAACAACACTG